>VWPU01006168.1:0-11453 GCA_013398955.1 Callaeas wilsoni
TGAGCAACCTGGCCTAGTGAAAGATCTCCCTGCTCAAGGCAGGGGTTTGGAAGCAGGTGATCTTTAAGATCCCTTCCAACCCAAACCATTCTATGATTCTATTACCTTCATGACTTTGCGTACCTTGATCATATGCTATGCAAGACTTTTCCAAACCAAGGAATCACAAATTTTATGCTTTCTCCTAAGGCAGCTGGTCCGCCCCTTAGTAATTTTAATTATCTTCACTGCAATCTCTCTAACACCACTGCCCTTCTCACAATGCAGAAATCAGAACAGCATGCAGCTTCAGAGACATGAACAAAGTATTAGAGAGGGTCAAAATGCTTTGGTATTAACTCCCTTGCTGATGGTGACCAACACTGATTGGTTTCTTTGGCTAACACCACAGACAGAACTGATGATTTCTGACAACTGTCAATGACTCCAAGCTCTTTCTTGAGTTATAACCACTATTTCCAGACTCAGCATTGAATAGGCCCAGTATAGGTAATTTTTCATCACATTTTCCTACACTGAAGTTTATCTGTCACATATTGGTCCACTTGCTCAGTTCTCTGAGGTCCTTATGGATTTCCTCACCTTCAGTGAGCTATTCAGCCACTGAAGGAACTGAGGATCCTCTGCAAACCTGGCAATGTCACGGCACCCCTCTGTACCTGACATCACCCATAAGATGCAAAACACTTCCAGCACTAGTTTCTCAGGCCTTGCTGCTGACTCTTCCCCAGGGTGAAAAATGGCCAGCAAGCCCTACTCTTTGCAGTCTATGCTTTCACCATCTCTTGGCCCATAACAAGACCCTTCCTCCATGCCCGTGGCGACTCTCTCTTAAAAGCCTTTGGCGAACAAACTTGCCAAAGGCTGTCTGAAAACAGGGACAAATGAAGCCTAGTGTTACTGCTGCCAGCATTCTCATCGACCTCCAGCAGGTCTGTGAGGCAGAGGCAGGGCTTGCCTTTACAGCAGCCCTGCTAACACTGCTCCAAGCAGCTGTGCTTGGCCATGCCTTCAGCAAACTTGTTCTTCACTGCAGAGACTTAGGCACAGAGGTCAGACCCAACAGTCCATGGAACCCTGAATACTCTCCACAGCCCTCCTGAACAAATACTGAGCCACTTCCCCAGTTTCCTCAAGACTCTCCACTTTTAAAAATGCCACTGCATTTGCCTCCACCAATTTATGTGATACCAAGGGCACTTTAGCAGCAGGATACACATGAAAGTATCTCAGCAATTTCAGATCTAAGATCCTTTGGCACTCTTGAGCAAACGCTATCTGTTCCTTAGTTTCTTATCAGTTCCTCTAAAGCTATTTCTATTGATGTTCAATGCGAGACAACTTCTCAGACAGTTCTTCTGTAGCAAGCTTGTAGTTTGGCAAGTTCCTCCACAGCAGTCAAGATGGCCAAAAATGGTTTAGATTTTTTTGTGATAGCTTTATCTTCTGTCCCACTCATACTTTGATCCCTTCTGCTGCCAGTTTCTAAAAGGCATCTGATGCATTTGAAAGTTAATCATATTTGGCAAATTCACTCCTCAAAAGTCTTAATCTGGCCCGCCTTATTTTGATTTTACATGTAATCTGCTGAAATAAACAGGTTTCTTGGTCGTCTTGCTTGGATACAGCTTTGCCTTTTTGGTAAACCTCCTTCTCAGTCCACTGTCCTTCCCCCTGCACATTTCCCTTTTTCTTTGTGTCTTTTTGTTAAAATGCCAGACAAAAGAGTCTGATCTCTTCTTGGTGAAGGTATCCATTCCTTCTGAGCTGGTATTGTCATCACTAAATAATTTCCATGCCACCTCTGTTCCTATCAGCTCCTCTTTAGCCAAGGAACCGATCTCAGGCCTCTTACAAGACAGCAGACGGCTGCTTTTTAGCAGACTTGGGAGTAAACACCAGCTCTGGGGCCAGGCAGACAAGTCTCGTTCATTTTATTTTTATGCTGCCAGTCAAAGATCCTATCAAAACCCCAGGCTTGGCATTATCATGACTGTTCAGCACATATGTACTGAGTTTTCACAGGTAACTGCATATTCACAATTTCCAGATGCCCAAAACTAGATGTTTTTCCAGCTGGAAACACGTTACACAAACAAAGCACCTCCTTGAGGCACCCACCAGGTGAGAGGTAGAGGGGTCAAGGCTCCTCCTTCCTGGGAGGAATACAGGATGACATCAAAGGGCAGCCAAGATTCCAGGAGAGCAGCACCCTGCAACAGCATTTCCCTTCCAAGGAGCTGCCACAGCTTGGACCTTCTCCCTTGTTTATTTTCAGCACTACTGAGCGCAGAGCCGTAGCCAAGGTTGAGGCCAGCAGGACCTTGGCAGGAGACATGCAAGAGACAAGAAGCTGGGCCCAATGGCTAACAAACTGCAAAACAGGTTTAGTCAGCAACAGGTTTTAATCTAAAAAATAAAAGCATCATGGATCAATTCTTGCCCGAAGCACAGTAGAAATGAGGATTGCATCTCCCAGCTGTTCATTCCTCTTCTCATCTTCTCTCACAGCCCAGAAGGCGTGAAGTTGAAAGATGAAGCCCGATACTGTCCCCCATGCTGAGCAGCACAGGGAGCTCTGCTATGACAGAGCTGCACCCCAGAAGGGGCTGGCTGAATGCCCCCTTCAGCAGCACCCAGATTTCACAGCCGGCCACGCCGATACTGCTTTCTGTCCAGGGGCCCACACACCAGCTGCCCTAATGACAGGCTGCACTTCCTAGAGGGCCAACGGAGCGCTCCAAGCTCTAGCACAGACACGTCTCGCTGTTAAAGCTCTTTACACCACACTTCACGTTTGCCTTTCCCCGGGCAAACAGCTGCACCGTCCAGGAGGGTTTACAGCTATGGACGTAAAGGCAAAGCACTACCGGTTGCTACCGTAAGAAGCAGACCCAAAATGGTAATTTCTGGGGAATACTGTTAATTCATGTATAGTCCCTCAAATCTCTGCAGTCCGTGAAACCTCTGGGTTTAAGCCAGGTCCAGTTGGAACTCAAAGGGCAAGAAAGCTGCACTGCTGGCAGTTCCATGACAAATTTGTCTGTTCTCTGACCACCTGCATGCTCTTGCTTGAAAGAATGGCTACCACTGCGAACAGCAGAGGCAACAGGAATTAACTGCATGCCTTCCTCTGCTCGCACCAAGGGCCCACCATGTGCCGTTCCTGGGGGCCCAACTCCACTTTGGAGTTGGTGCCACATGCCCTGGCAAGACCAGGGTAACAGAGCCCTCTGGGCCAGCTGCAGTGGCTATTTTATTTCTCATCCAGAGTACAAGATGTACGTTGTATCAGGAGACACTCTAAAATAGAAAACTTTGCCCCTCCCCAAAGAGACTCCACAGCAGCTCAAAACCAACACCTTTTGAGCTCAGCTCACCACCCGAACCATCCGAGCTAGGCAGGGATGGGCACAACAACTACTGGAAGATATTCACTTTTACATTTGGAGCTGACCTCTGGGTAGTAGTCACTAAACCATTTGGTGATCACCATGCTGTTCACTCTTTCCCATCTGAAGTCTTTGCTTCGTGCTCCCGAGAGAGCGGGGTGGACAAAGCAGCCCAAGGTGAAACTTTCCTGTAGCCCTGCAGCAAGCACAACTTCACCAAACAGCAGGTTACCAAAAAGCTTCTCCCCATGCACAGACAGCTCTCACTGCTCAGCAGCAGCTTTGCTTATCTAAACAGAGAAAATAGTGAGTGATTTCATCCCTCTAAGTCCAAATAAAGTTTAAGCACACAAGTGCTCAGCTGCTAGAGCACTAGATGGCTTGATGGGGAGCCGCCATTGGACATCCCTTCCTAGGGAGGAGTTACGGGCAGCCAGAGAGGCTGAAACCACTGACATACCCCTCACTGCCAGACACATACAGCCTTCCCTGTTTCAAGAACAAGATCAACCCAAAGAAGTGTCCCCGCTAAAGGAAGCTCTGCCCACAGTATCTCTCTGCCAGCCTCTTGTAGCAGGGTTTGGAATTCGAGGCCAAAGTCACTTCACCAGCATTAGATTCAAAGCTGACTCAGTAGACCATGGGAGAGGAAACAGGATGATAACATCATGGCACACTAAAATCAGAGTGGATGATTCAGTGATGTGTTCTCCACGACCCCCTCCCACACTTTCCCCATCCCCAGCACTCATCGCATGAGAACAACAGAGCTCCTCAAATCCCTCACAGAGATAGTTCAGCCTGCTAACTAACAGCACATGGTTTTCTCTTGCTTTAGTGAACTCATCCACTCTGGTGACAGGACTTAGAACCAGAAAAAAAAAAAAGGTGGCAGTGCACAACTTCACCTCCAGATCATCACTGTCTTTCTTATTTTCTATGCTTATTTCCATCCCAAAACTTCCTTCTACTTTGGAAGTCTCCAGAATCTTAAACCTGTGTTTTAGATTAATTTCAAATTAAAGCTTTAGTGAATTTAGGGTGGGTTGTCATACCGCCACCAGGCATTTCCTCAGCAGCTTCTAAACCCTCTGTACAGAAAGGAGCATATTTGCTTTTCACCCTCATTTTCAGCAATTTTTAAACTAATTTAATGAAAATTAGGGTAGCTTACTTCAGGGGCAAGCTCCCTAAGGAGTTTCCAAGCCAAAACTGCAACTCTTCAGCCATTTGTACTCTAAGTCAGGACTGCAGATGAAAGCCCAAGGGCAGCACCAACCCAAGCACAAAGTCGCCCTCTAAGCCCCAATGCTACTTGCTTCACACTCTTTTTACTGGGCTGATTAAATACAACTCAGCCATATCCCTGCCAGACTATTCATTGTGTTAGGAGGGTATAAATTGCTAAGGTAACATACCTCCACGTTAGGACGTGCTAAGCATCTGTCCTCAGGCTTACATTAAACGCTCCTCGTGTCGGCTGCGCTCCAGGATCTGCACCTCAGCTCACAGCCATTTCACCGTTTCTCTTTGCTTCACTTCATGTTGACTGGTGATGATCAAGAATTCACAAAACACTTGGAGCTTCTCCTCTCACCCTAGCTTAGAGCAATGCTTGGAAGGTCTAATAAAAAAACCCCCAAACCTAACTACTGGATCTAGGGAGCCAAAAAGAGCTAAACAATGTCGTTGATACACAGCTAGATATCTGTAGATATCCAAGGACCATCAAAGAACTACAATGTACACAAGGAGGAAATGGGTGCAGGACCAGAAGAGGACCAAACGTGGTATTTACCATTTTGCAACAAACTGACCGTGTTGAAACTAACAGCTGAGCCTTGGGTGATTATTTAAACACCTGTAAGGAAGACCCAGTGCCTGGGTTACAATGTGACCATTGGAAACAACCCTGCACTTGGTATTTCCCACATGGCACCAACAGCATACAGGGGACAAGCCCAGAGCAGATAAGACTGTGTGGCGGGGTACAATTGCACCTCCAGATTAGCAGGGGGGTGAAAGGAGGTGCTGGAGCAGTTGAGGTGGCCAGGACCAGTGGGCAGGTCAGGGTTCCAACAATATGTGAGTCAGCCACTGCAGCCAGCACAGAGGAACCTTTCCAGGCAAGACTACACAGCACAGCTCACCCAGCGCATTCCCTGGGCCTGTATTTAATCATTCAGCTAGAAAGTCTCCCGTAAGTTTTTCTCTGACTTTCCTTTGTGACTGAAAATATTTTACACCAATTCATCCTTCCATCCTGAGCTCTGGCTGTACACAACACACTGCACTGCCTCAGAGTCAGAAAAACCCAAGACAGCTGAACTCTATGTGGTTAAAGGGGATTTGCTGAGCTCAGTCTCAGCTCATCAGGCAGCATTGTGCAGGGATTTTCTTGGTAACACTAGTGATGGAGACAGTAAGCCTGTCTGTTTACTTTTTCCCAGATGAATGACACAAGCAAAAGCAAATAGAAAAAACAGACCTACAGAACAAAGAGGCTATCCCCGGTACAGTGCACCTGGCCCTGGGCCACAAGTTCATGATGTCCATGATGACACAAAATCCCACTAAATTAAGTCTTTTCTGCCTCTGTAACAGGTTTCCAGGCAAGAAGCTGCAGCCTTGTTTGCCCAGGTAGGAAACAGCCCCATCTGTCACAGCAAAGTGCCTTACGGCAGTGTCCCGCAGCTGCGAAGTTACACACACAGGCGAACCCAGCACAGGTTTGTGTGGGGGACCCTTCCTGCTTGGCTTGTTTGGTTTTGGTAGATCATAAACCCTGCAGCTAATAAAAAGCTTGGTTTAGAGAGGCTCAGGACTACTCTGCTTCAAGCTGAGACAGGAACACACAGCAAGTCTGGGGAGCACAGGGTGCTCCCCGTTCATCTTCCCTTCATCCCGTGTCCAGAGCACTTGCCATTGAGGAAGGTAAAGTGCAGCAGGAGCTTGGCTCAGGGAGCTGGGCACAAGCAGAATACAAGAAAGATAAGAAAAATACACCCTCCTTGTAAACTGGACTTCTATTTGCCTATGGTCATTGATGAAGATGTCAGCAAATAATTTTATTAAGACCTCATTATTTCAGAAGTTGCAGCACTCTGCAGCATGGAGCTCTTGCTGGAATTTCATACAAGACCTAAAGCACAAAGAGGACAAAAGAGCCTGAAAAAAAATAAATAAACTCAGCATCTCCAGCACTTTGGTCTTTCAGTGTTATTTTCAGGAAGAATTTTCTAAAGGTGATATTGTCGAACTCAAGCCCCTTCTTTTTGCCTGAAGCATGTAACAGGGGGAGGCCACATCTCCTTGCCATGCCAACACTTCCCTGGGAATCACAGAGTCCTTTCCCTCTCCCATGCTTCACTGCAAGCAAACAATCTGGCTCTCCAGCATCCTCATTTTAAGTTTTCCAAATATCTCTTGGCTGTGTGAGTTGCATGACCAAAAAATGGCAGTTGACAACACACAAAGAAAAAAGCTTGGGAGAGTAGCTGGAAGATAGCTGACACCAGCTACACTGGAATTTACTGGGCTACACTCAACTGGAAATATAAAACACTTAATCCTTACAGCAGTAACCTCAAACTCTTGGAACAGTAATTAGGATGACAGAATATATACCAAATAATGGTATTTCCATTATCCCATGAGACAAAGACCAAGTGCAAAAGAATTTTCTCTTGACCTACAGGGTCTCTTCCAGATGTACGAGCCAGATGGACCTCATGGCTGCTGCTTTAGTTAATACTTTCCTGCCACTCCAAGAACTGACTGCTTTAAGAAACTGTCCAAAGAAGAAGATTACTCTTCCTCATGAAAAGCATAAAACCCATCAGACAGACAGCTTGCTTCCATGGATACTCACAACTGAGCTACTAAAAGGCACAAGAAATTGTTTGCTCATTAAAGATGTCTTTCCTACAAGAGAAGGGCCTTCCTTGGCGAAGGCAGGAATTAACATCCAATAGGTAAGTAACGACAGCAGAACTCAGAAAACTTCTATGAACCCAGCTAAAACCAAACCCCAGTGCCTGTTCCAGAATTTATTTTTATTACAAATAAGAGGCACTTCACGAACTGTTTGAATCTGCCTGGGGTACTTTTTACAGAAACACAAGCGTATACACATCACAGCAAGGCACAAATAATTGCACTCCACCTGGGAAGGACTGATAGCGCCTAAACGGAACACTTCAAATTCTCACCTATCTATTTCCTGAAAGCTTGCAAGCATCTCCTCCTAATTGCATCATCCACCGAGAAAGCCATTTGGGGAGTACAGCAGGAATGGAAACACTGGAAAAGGAGACTACAGGAAGGAGGAAACACTCCTTCTTTCCTTTGAACTTCTGATTAGTTTGCATCAGTAGACTCTGATGTGTCTGAAGGCGTTTCCCAAAGACTGCATAATCAAACACTGGAAGGCCTGACTGCCCCTTAGGAGCTAGCTCCGGGCCATGCTGATGGAAGCAGCTTTAAACGGTTTTGGCAGTGATGGTAGACTGGACAAGCACCTTGTCCTCTACAGCCCCTCTTCTGCTTCTGCCAGAAGAGCTACTGGAGGAAAACAAACTCCTGGCTTCACTTCAAGCCAGTCACCCCTAAACCATTTCATCCCAAGGAAATTGCCCTGGTAAGCTCACCAGCTCAGCAGCACGTTTAGAGGAGCAGGGATGACAGGAGCACATGGCAGAGGTCAGGCTTGCTGATAACCTCTCCCACCTGCACTTATTTCCACTGGTTTTACAGAGCTAACAGAGACTTTTCCTGTCCCAGTTCATTTACTGCCAAGCGAACTACCACAATCCAGCCCATCCAGGAAAAGGCTCATCCAGCAGACAAGAGTGGGATGACCTGCTGAGGAGCACGGGCTTGTCCTGCAGTCACAGCTAGCTACAGAGAGGATGTTTATTCATGGCCTTATTTAAGCCAGCTAAGAAGGCAAGCCAGAACAGGACACACGGACGCAGTTCAGAGGATGTGGAGGGCTCTGCACTGAACAGCAGTGACAGGCTTGGATGCCCTGCCAAAACCAGAAGACTCCTCTGCTGCAGAGCCATGGCTGAGCTCAGACACACAGGGCCCACCAGCAGCTCCAGGCCAGGCTGATGAAGTGTCAAAGTTTTCACTCATTCCTAAATTAAAGCTTCTAAAAAATATGGAAACTGGTATTCATGCAAACGCAAATTAAAGCCTGAATTAATCTGAATTAACTAAAAACAACTAACTATACTAAAATAACTAAAGATTCAATAATAAAATTAAGAGTCTTCATTGTCATCACAACAAAACCCATCAATCCCTTACATTTTGTATTAATCAAATTAAAACAGCCAGCCAGAACAGCAGGTTTCCTGCTGAACAAGCACAGTCAGTACCATTCCCAGCTAACACGACTTCAGCAATCTCAGTATTTCTGGGTAGGCTGGAAGGTCTCTGCACCCATCCTGAGGCTGTTTAATTCAAACAGCCAAAAACATGCTGCTAAGACACCAGGTCCAAACTGAAAAGCTTTCTTCTCCATAAGTAAAATGGCAACCAAGTAGGATTGTTCCTAAAGCATTTACCTGTCAGGAAATATAGATATGACACGTGACTTCAAAAAAAGGGTTAATGAATATGAATATTTATTAAATGGCACTGCCAGCGGAAAAAAACAACCCACCCACATGGACCAAAAATATAGCTGTTTATGCTTCGTTACCTTTAATTACAGAAGTAATTCCGTTAAAGTTGATTCTAAGTATCTTACAGTTCTACCCACAGCCCCTCAACAATGCTAATAATTCTTCCTCCATGGCTCTTAGGGGGGAAAAACCCTTGTTCCCTGGTTTACAAAACTTTACCTGGTTGCTAGCAGGCAGTTACCCCAATCCTGTGAAGGCAGCCCCAAAAGAATGGCAAAATGGATTAAAAAAATGCTTCAAAGCTCAGACGCCATTACAATGAAATCCACAAGATCTTCTTACTCCATAGGCAGGAATCCCAGGCTCTCCTTTCATCTTTGCATCACAGCACATTACATTTTCGTAGAAATCAAGTAAATCAGTTGAATTGGAGGCATTTTTTTGTGTCCCTGAAGCAGGGCAGCGCTCGGTGAGCCCTGTTCTGCATGGCATATTACACATGCATGTCTCTCATGAGGATTTCTGCTGCAAATCCAGCCAGGGTCAGGCTGAAAGCAGAGTTCTGCATCACAAGGATGACCATAAAATTCTCTCAGTTACAAAATGCACCAGACCCATGGACTGAGATCTCACTGCAGCTTATGTTCTCCCAGCTAAGGTTAAGACAGCTGTTTCAGCTAGGCAAACCTGCTGTGAAAACAGAAGGCACGTGAACTACCTGACCAAAATCCTGGCTTCTAAATCTGCATTCCTACAATCTGCTGTGATCTCAGCATCCCTTCAAATAGCCTCCATCCAACTGATAGGAAGAGTTCAACCAGCAAAAATCAAACTTAAAAGCACTAAAGAGACAGTCAGCAAGGGATACACGGGTAAAACACAGTGAAATCCAGCATAAGAAGCTCTGTACTCCTCTGCAGCAGCTAGTGGAACGATAGCCCCAAATCTACAAAATTTTGTCAGGTTTTACAGTTTACCCCAAAATGAGGAACCTACAACCTCGATCTCCAAGCATCCTTGGCTGTCACAAGCAGCGAGGCAGAAGGAGCTGCTGTGAGTTGCTGCTGCTGGCAAAATTAGAGAATGCTGCTGTGCTCATCATCTTGCTCTGGCTGAATTCTGGTATTCTAGGGCCACCCCCAATGGGACTTGCTATCCCTTCCCAAGATGCTCCTTACAAACTAATTCAAACTATGGTCTGCTGCAGGAGATGCAGAAGGAAAAAGAAATAAAACAACTTCAAATGCAAGAGAAATAAAAAAATTATTCCAAACAACTTGCATCATCAATGAGGCACTGAGCAAAATGCCAGTGCAGCTCTCTCCAGCCACAAAGAACGTGAGAAGACAGCTGAAATCTGGTATCCCTGGGGAGAGCCGCACTGCAGGAATTTTAAATCGGTCAAGTTTTTAATGTAGGACGAAAAAAATCACTGGCAAACCAGCACAACAGCAACTGGCTTCGGCAATGGGGAGGATGGTGCCTCTGCCGGGCTCTGCACCTTCCCTCCTGGCAGAACCGAACTTAATTTAACTACTTCTGGCCGACGATCCGAGGCGCAGAGAGACCAGGAAGAATTCTCCTTCAATGGGGTTATTCATTGGAGCCGTAAAATCCGCCTGCGTTTGTCGGAAGCCGGATGCAGCCTGGGAAACTGGCTTGGCTACCTGACCCTCCATTTTCACTGCCAACAGGTGATCCTGGCTCCCTACCCACTTGCAGGAGAGCACAGAACCCTCTCCTGGTCACAGTGCAACAGCCCCAGCCCATACTGTTTTCACTGTCATTTTGTAAAAACGCTTACTTTTTTAAGCGAGAGAGAGCAAGCTACGGGGGCACCCAGCCGCGTGCCGGCCAGCCCGGGCTGGAACGGCACAAAACCGCGGTGTGCTCCCAACGAGCCGCCCGTCTTCGGAGGGGCGAGGGCACCCGACCGAGCCCGGCCGCAGGCTCCGGGGAGGCGCCGGGGCCGGGCAGGAGGAAGGACTCCGAGCCAGGGCCGGGCCGGCTCCGCTCAGCCGAGCTCAGAGGCCGCAAACAGCACAGTCCCGGCCGCGGCGGCGGCCCAGGCGGCAGCTGCATCGGTGCGAGGGGGAGCTCCCCCCAGGCAGCCCGGTGCGGCGGGAGGCGGACCGGGACCACCGCCCCGCAAGAGGCTGGCCGCTCAGCACGGCTCGGCTCGGCCCGGCTGCATTTCACCTGCCGCCTCGGCTTGCCCGGCCCCGCGTCCACCCGAGCCGGGGGTGCCTCCTGGCCCTGGCCCCGGCTCTGGCCCCCGGCCCCGACCCCGGCCCACGGGAGCGGCAACGCCTCTCTCCCCCCTCCCGCCGCTCAACAGGTGCGCGGCGGCCGCACTCACCTCTCCGCCATGGCCGCTCTGCCCGCGAGCGGGGCAGGATGTGAAACCCGATCCCGATCCCGGCCCCGC
>VWPU01006169.1:0-34893 GCA_013398955.1 Callaeas wilsoni
GGCGGGGGGGGGGAAGGCGGTGGCGGGCACCGACAGCGATCCGGGAGACTCCGTGAAGCCGGCGAGTGGATGATGGATGGCCGAGATTTCGGGCCCCCCCGCTCGGTGCACGGCCCCCCTCCGCTGCTCTCCGGGCTGGCCATGGAGAGCCACCGCCTGGGAGCCACCGGCCGCCTGGCCCCCGCCGCCGGGCCCATGGCCGCCGGGCTCCCCGCCGCCCTCCAGCCCGGAAAATTCCTCGCATCGGGCATCAGCCTCCACTCCCACCCGGGTAAGGCTCCGCCGTGTCCCCGCACCTTCCCTCCCTTCCCTCCGCGGTCGCGGGCGGCGGACTCGGGATCGGGCTTTAACCCACCTCCCCAAAATACAAATATCATCGTAATATATTTATGCGCTCGCAGCTTTTTCGCGTGTTTTCGTGCTTTCTGCTTCGTGTGGTTTTTGATTCGGCGAAAAAAATAGGGGAATGGGGAAGAAGTACGAATAAAATAGGATGATGGTGGAAATATAAGGGAATGGAGTAAAAAATAGGGGAATAGGGGGAAAAAATCGTGTCTAGCCGATAGGAGTCCCCCCTTCCAGCGTACAATTTTGTTGGCACTGAGGAAAATCCCCGCCGCGGCGGCTGCGGAATAAATCTGGGGAATAAATCCGATTTTCGGGAAAGCTGGGAGAGGCGCAGACCGGGCTGCGGAGGGACGGGGCTGCGTTGCGCTTCATGGCCAGCCAAAAAAAACATCCCTGGGCTGGGAAAAAGGGGTGAAATGGGGCTGTTTTGGTGATTTCTTGCCCGGTGCAGCCCTAACCCCGCCGAGGTCCCGCTGCCCCCGGACAGCGCTGCCGGCACCGCTCGTTTTGGTATTTTGTTTTGGTTTGGTTTTTTCCTTTTTATTCTCCTTTTTTTTTTTTTCTCCGCAAATCTTCTTTTTTAAACCCCCAAACAAAACTTCCATGCAGTGACTGCTCCCTTCTTATATTTTTTCCCCCTTCTCGATGCGCTTCATCCTCGGGCAGCCTCACGGCTGGATCTCCATTTAAAAAAAAAAAAAAAAAAAAGCAGACACTGAAATATACGCAGTTTAATTTTTTTCCCACAGTCAGCTTTTTATTTATTTGTTTAAATTACTTTTGTTTTTTGGAGGGTTTTTTTTTTCCCCCCTTTTCGGAGCTCCCTTTCCCAGTGGCTCGCGGACTCCGGCAGTGCCGGGAGGACGCTGCCGCACTCTCCTGCTCACACTCCTGCTCGCTGCTTTCCCTGGGAGGACGCGAGGGATTTCTGACCGTTTGATTTCCCTCTCTGGCTCTATTTTTAATTTTTTTTCCCCCTTTCTTTCCCCTGGGCGTGGAGAGGTGACTCGGAGTTTACTTTAGGCGTTGGGAGGGTGACAGGTTTTGCAATAATAAACCTGCTTTTCTCCCAGCCGCCCGGGATGAATGACTTTGAAATTTGCAAACCTGATTGCCAACATCTGCAGAGAAGGAAGCAGCCTGAATCGAGGGAAAAAGATTTATTAGTTTTAGACTAGGTGGCAGTGCCAATTTCCCAGGTGCTAAGAGGAGAGGTGTAAAGCGGACAGGGCTAAGAAGCCAAACACATGGGCAAACACCTTCTTTTTTCCTTCCCTTTTGTCTTTTTCCTCCCTTTTTTTTTTCTCCTGGTTATTTTTTTTCCCCCTCTCCTCCACCTATTGCAGCAGAATACAGTCTCTGCAAAAATTCATCTGGACAATCTCAAGCCAATCTGTGCTTGTTCTTGGTATTTTTAAAATTATTCTTATTTTTTATTGGGTAATTTTGTTTTTCTTTTTTCTTTTTTTTTTTTTTTGGTTTTATTTTTTCCTTCCAAAGTTTCCTTCTCTGAAATCCAGCAGATCAGGACAGAGGCACAGAGCTCTGGCCTCTCCAAACTGACCGAGCTCCGTGATGCCGTCCGGGAGCTTTCCCACCGCACTGAGAAGAAGACTCAGATTTGGGTCTCTTCACACAGGGAGTGGGGTGTGTGATACCTCTAATTCTTTTTTATTGTGTTCTTATTTTATTTTTAAAATTATTTTTATTTTCCTTTTTCTGGGAGTTGTTTGAAATCCCCTGTCCCCGCACCTCAGTGGTGCCCGGTCTCCCCGGCACGATCCTCGCAAATCTTGGCTTTGTGACGGCAATTCCCAACCAGGCTAAACTCCATTAAAAAGATGTGTACAATTAACAGCCGAAACTCCCATTAAACCACAGCAGCGGGATAGGCAGGGATATTTTAGTTGTTGTTGTTTTTTACGGCTTTAACAATATCGCCTGAAATGATGATTGCTTCCTGCTACCGAGGGGCCCTTTGTAGGTTTGCGTTCGCAGTGCTCTTGGTGTGTGGTTTTGGGTTTTTTTTTGTTGCTGTTGTTGTTGTTTGTTTTTTTGGGGGGTTGTTTTGTTTTTAGGAGGAGTGGAAAGCAAAGGCTTGTGCAAGGGGTTAAGAAAAGTGGGCAGGAGGCAAAGCCTTTAAATAGAGCCAGTTCAAACCGATCCTTAAATACCGCCGAAGCTGAAGAAAGAGACTCTTGAATCTGTCCCAGCGTCCTCCGAAAATAAATACGCCCCTGTAAAAATAGCACGATTGGCCATATTTGAGAATCCAGTTATGGCCGGCACTGACTCCTTGTTTTTCCCGTACCTTCTGCTCATTCCGCCAGCCGGGCTCTGCCCCAGCCCCAAAGTACGGGCGCCTGGGCTGTGTCCAGTGACCCCTGGACCCTCAGCTCCTCTCTGGGGGATTTCTGCTCCGTGGTAGCGTTTTGGCCACTGCCGTGCGGGCTGGGGGGACGAGGACAGAAGCCCCTTTGTTGGAAGGGCATGGAGGGAGGAGTGATCTGGAAGCCGAGGCGGCAGCGGAGCCGGCCCTCCATGCGGGGCTGCCATTCCCTGTCCTCCCCGTACTCTCAGGCATCGCCATCTCCCCGTCCCTGAGGAGGGCAGGGGGATGCTCCCCATGGGCCTTGCGGAGGGATAGCGGAGGAGAGGGACTGTCTGCAATGGAATTTCATGCCTGGAGCTTGCTGAGTAGAAGTTGTTAAAAAAAAGGCTGCAGTCGATGGAATGAGGCAGCTGAGTCCATTAAAGCAAGGGCTCGCTCTGCTCTGCAGCAGCTCAAAATACGGGGGTTTATCATTTTGCTCTTTCCCTGTCCCACTGTCTTTGGGTCCTGGTCTCGGCTCCATCCCAGAGGAGCGTGTTGTTCTTGGCAGGCTCTGTGTTTTGGGAGAGGTGGAAAAGGCTCCCTGAGACGCGATTGCGAAGGGCTGCTCTGGGACCGTGTCCCTGCCAGGCAGCAGCGGGGCTGTGTGTGAGCAAGGATCACCCACATCCAAAAAAAGACTCTCCAAGTTTAAAATAATATTAAGAGTAATTAATAAAAGTGTGCTTTTTGCTATGTGATGAGGTATCCTTTCTTGAGTGGGGGGCTGCAGGAACAGATCTTTGTATAAAAGGATGCTCAGCCTCTTCCATTAAAATATGCTTCAGAAACACTTTTCAGTGCCCGGGAAAAGGGACACACCACTATGAGCAGGGCTGACTGTGTTAAATCGAGCTCCAGAGCAGTGGCTGGAAGGAAAGCAGGCAGACATAGGGGAGAGATTTTGGTTTCCCTGCTTTCCTACTTCACATTAGCATGTGCATTCAAATGCAGGGATTTAAGGCAGATTGGAGACCGTCCTTGCTTCCAGCCCTACTGTGCCCGGGGAGAAGTTTTCCAGACAGCTGTGCCAGGTAGGAGCATAGGAAAAGAAATAAGAATACCCTTCCATCCCCCAGGACAGTGCTGCTGTGCCAGCAAAATCCCTCTGTAGCCATCCTTATAATGGCAAAACGGTGCTTCTGCTGAGCCCGCAGATTTTGCAGGAGGCCTTGCCGTCGGCACTGCCAGTGGAAGCACAATTCGCTCATCAAACTGCATCCATGCTAAACTCGCTTTGGTGATAGAGAGACCAGGATAGCATGGATTGGGCACCGGAGCGATCCACGTCCCGCTCCTCTGCAGTGCTCGGAGCACGATGGCTCCTGGGCCAGCCGCGGGATTTTGCCCGTGGTTTGGCGCGGCTCTTTTTGGTCACGTTTTGATGCTGCAAGGAAAATACCATCGGTGTTTAATGGCCCTTGAAATCGCGGTTCCCCCTCCCTGCCCGCCCAGGGGGTGGTGCGAGGGGCTGAGCGCGGGGGGCTCCTTGGGGCAGGGGCTCGGTGTAACACCGGGAGGAATGTGGACGGGCCGGAGACCTGCCTGGGAGGATGCTTCCCCTCCCTTGGGGCCCTGGTGAAGTGAGATGCTTTTTGAGACGTGTTTTCAGGCAGAGCAGGGAGCGTGCCTGTCCCAGTGGGGCTTGGGGAGGTGGTGCTGGCCTGCGCTGGGCAGCGATGTTGTGCTCAGTCCCGTCACACTCTGCTCTTCACACCCGGCATCCCCGGGGGTGGAGGAAGTGCTCGGCCGTGGAGTGATGTCCCTGCAGCTCCCTCGGGCTGGCGGCCAACTCGTAGGCTGTGAGGAAGGCAGGAGTAGTCTTTGGGCTGAAATGGTGGTGGAGAAGGACTTTGTGCATTTTTGGAAGTCTCCCACCCTGAACTCCTGTGTTTCTCTGATGTCCCAGTGATTTTTCTCAAGGTCCTGGTGGTCTGTGGGGTGGCATCTCCATCCTTCAGGAGCAGTGGGAAGGACTGTCCACCCTGTGCGGCAGCCTCCATTGAGGTGCCCATCCCAAGCAGTGGTAGCTGGTAGGGATGTTGGGCTTGGAACACGGACAAGAGCCCAAGGGCCAATGTGATGACATAAACTTGCTCGGAGCAAGGTCTTGCGGGATCCTCCGCTGTGTGAGGGTTTCCAGCACCTTCCCAGGTAAATGGGCAGGCATCTATCCCTGCCTCTGGTGTACAAGGCTGGTAAAGGTGTCGTTTATTAGTGTGGTTTCTAGCAGCCTTTCTCCCACTTGGAGCGAGCGTTGCCTCCTACTCCGTACAGAGTCTCCTTGGTGGGGTTGGAGAACCATGGGTCCCGTTCCTGACTGATGGTGTGCCAGAGAAAATCTGATCTGGAGGATGAGCCGGCACTAGAAATCCTAGCCGGGGGTGGCATGGGGCGCTGGGCAGATCCCCGGTGTTGGGGACAAGCTCTTGCTCTTTCCCAGCAGAGCAGCTGTTGGAGAAATGGAAATCGCTGGGAATTAATCTCACTGCAGACGTGGTTAGCAGAGCAGGGCTTTCGTAAGGGAAATTTTAGATCTCCTTCCTAGGATAACCCAGGGTAAAGCTGAAATTAGTTTATAATTATATAGTAAATAACCCCCCATCTTGTCATTTCACCATCTTCTGATGAATATGGAAATGAACATTGTTAAGGGGAATTAACGTCATTACGGCAGCCTTCCAGGTGAGCGCCTTGCGGTTCGGCCGCGGCTGTGAGCGGCGCGAGGGTGTCGGATCACCTCCCCAAGCTGGGGTTAGCGCCCGACGAGTCCAAACAAGGCCCCGTGTGTTTTCACCGTGTACTAAACTGGTCCAGTTAAAGCTCCGGGCGGGAGGTGGTGCAGGGAATCGGGGCCAGCCTGGCATGTGCTGACACGAAAGCTGCCGTGCCGGGACGAGGAGATGTTGGTCTGGGTTAGGTAACGCGATCCAGCATCGCCAGCTCGAGGTGCCGAGGACAAGGGAGTGCTTTGTTCAGCCTCGCTGCTGAAACGGAGAGCACGGTGTGCCCTGAAAGACCTGAAAATGCAGGCGGGGTGGAGGAGCCGAGGGCAGCCCCGAGCTCCCTGCCCGTTCGAGCCAGGGCGAGGGAGCAGTGCTGTGTCCAGCTGCACAGCCTCTCGCTGGCTTTTCCAGCTGGGGATGCTCTTTAAAAAAGCAAACTTTGGGAGGGGACCGCTGCGGCGTGGCTGCCTCACCCTCGCCACGAGGGTTTGGTGGTTTCCTTCTCCCCGTGTTTCCTCCCATCCCCACGTTTCTGGCTGGCTTCGCTCCGGGATGGCACAGCTGGATGTCTGCAGGCATCGCGACGCACCCACCGACGCTGTCCCTCTCCGCTGTTTATTTGCTTCGCTTATTGTTCACTTCTCCCCAGCTTTTTAAACACCAAGGGGATGACAGCCACACAGCCCCTTTAGCCCTGTCCCCATGGGCGCTGGCTGGGGGATGCGCGGCAGGAGCCCCCCATCCGGCAGCGCCGCGGCGGTGACAGTTGGGCTCGCTCCCCACGCCGCCAGGATCAGCTGTTGGGTGCACAATATGCTCCCGTTTTCCTCTCCAGCTGTTGCTGCTGACGGTTATGGGAAGCGAAAGGTAGTTGAGAGTTTGGCATCGCTAAAGCAGGGAAGTGATGAGCAGAAAGGAGGGGCCGAGGTGGGGGCTCAGTGTGTCTGAGGCTGGGTTTTGTTTAAATCCAGCCAGATTGAAATAGTGGCAAAAGGATTGAAGTGACCTTGGGAATAAATTTTATTGCCAGCGTAGCAGTGGCCAAAGAGCCATTTTGAGGGAGCTGGATGCAGGCAGGCAAGCCAAACATGGTGGGCTCGGAGCAAGGGAAGGAGCAATATTCAGGAGGGAATATGCCTTTTTAGAGGAATAACAGAAATTTTAAGGCACTCAGCTCTGTCTCTCTGGAGCTGTATCTGCGGCAACTTCTGCAGAGGTTCCTCCTGCTTCTGCCTCTGTCCGTCGTATCCTGACGCATCCCTGCTTTTTGCCTTCGGTGGTTGGATGTATTGCCCCTTATTCCCTTCATGCCCCCATCCCTTCTCAGCAGAATTCCCCGTGGCTTGAATATGCTTTTAACACATTGGTTTAATTGCCTTTAATGAAAAGAAAATTAAAATAATAGCGGCAGTGGCCGTTGTGCTGGGGAGGAAGGGTTTTGGAGGGATTGGGCTGTGTGCTGCTCGCAGGCAGCGCCGGTCGCCGTGTGTGGATGAGGTAGCTCCAGTGTTATCGCCAGGCAGTGTGTGTCATCCTGGTGTTTGTGTCCTGGTCTGCTGGGCGTGGGGACATCCCACATGCCGTGTCACACGCAAGCCAAGCGGATAATGCTCCAGTGAGTAGAGATCCGGGTGGGTGAGTAAAGAAGGGTGCAGGCACCTTGCCGGGGTGCCAGTGGAAGCCCTGGCTCCGCTCGGATGGGCAGGCACACTGTGCCGGGCTCCTGGAGTGTGCAGCGTGCTGGGGTTTCCCTTTGCAATCCCGGCAGGGTAGCGGGGCTTTCTCCCTAATGAGATTAGTGACACAAAGCAGCAATTCTTCTGCTACTTTTAATGGATGTTCGGGGTTTGTGTGGGATCGGAAATTCCTACTTTCATCAGATGAACCCTCTCTGTGACTATTTTGTGGACAGATCTTCCTTTCCTCGGCTTCAGGGCTGACAGTCATATTGGCACAAGTGTTTTAGGCTTTCACCTCCTGCCCCCCTCTGCCGCCTGTTCTCCTGAGCCCTGGACATGGTGGATTTTATCTTCTGTCCTGCTTTGAAACTCACCATCAGCCCAAGCTGCTTCCATCTTGTGGAGGACACAAAAGCTTGGTGGCCTTCCCTGGACACACTGAACGCAGCTGGGAGGAGGGAGAAATGCAAAAGTCACTCTTGAACCATTCTTGCAGGTACTCCTTGGTCTCCTTAGCTGAGATGTGCAAGCACATACGTGTGTGTATGTATATATATGTATATATAGGGCACCCATGTAGTACCAACCCTGATGGAGGGCTGTCCAACCCTGCCTGGTGTCATCGGGGCCAGCTTGGCGATTTGTCAAGAGCCCAAGGGCTGCGCTTCAGTTTGAATACGGATTTGCATAATTCATCGGGAATTAAACCGCACTGCCATAATATTTGCCTCTGCGTTTATCTCCCATTATTGGCAGCAGGGAGGTGTGGGGTCCTGGGCATTTGCTGGCCGCAGATACACCTTTACTTCATGGTTCAGTGCTTTTTTGGTGCAGAAGAGGTGGTGTGGGCTGATGTTCAGGAGGGTGTGGGAAGCGCAGGAGCCTCTGGAAGGAGAAAAGGCTGAATGTGGGGTCAAGAGGAGAGGCTGGGCAGAGGCTGAGCTTTTGAGCCTGGTTTCCTAAGGAAAAGAGTCTTACAAGATTGTGATCCGTGTGTGGATCCTTTTCTTCCACCCCCAGATGCCTGCAGCTTGTTGCTGAATTTTTCACAGGGTGGTTTAGGTCCGTGCAGATGCTGTTTAAGTCAGTGTTGGGCTCTGGAGGACGGATGCATTCACTTCTGTGGCACACAGAGCAGCACACGCAGGAGCATCCAGCTTCACCTTACACTTACTGTGTCCCGGCCATGCTGTGTCCAAGAGGAATCATGAAGCCAGAGCTGATGAATTCGTTTGGGTCACTGGCAGTGTCCTTGCTGCAGCCTTGGGGTGTTTCTCAGAACTGATGCCCTCTTGCTGCTGGCCCCCTGTGTTGTGCTCAGTGACTGCTGAGCACACAGGCATTGGTGATGTGGTGCCCAGGTCTGATCATGGGGCCGTGCCTCAGTTTCCCCTTACAGTGCCACCCCCTTTGCAAGGTACCCCGAGAGGTGCTGAGACGCAGCAGCTGCTCTGCAGACAAGAGGGTTTAAAATAAGCAGCGACGGAGGCTGCGTCTCCCGGGCTTTGAGTCATCCCAGCTCGTGCTGACTGCGCCTGGCAGGAGCCTGGGAGGCAAAACAAACCCACATCCAGCTGCCACCTCCCTGCCAGATGTTAGTGGTGGGGTGGCTGGTTGGGTTTTGGTGGTGGACCTACCAGCGGAGCAGGTGGAGCTGCTGTGAGGAGATGCCACCTCTGTGGTGGCTGTGGTGAGGCCCTGGTGGAACTGGTGGCTTGGGGCAGTCCGCAGCTTGGGGACTTGCAGTTGGGCCATCGGGAGGAAGGGGTGAGATGAGCAGCCCTGCTCTGGCACTGTACAGGCCTGGGTGTGCAGGATGGGGGGTGCTGAGGCTCCTTCCAACGCTCCTGGCCTTGGGCATGGTGGGGACCATTCTGGCCACGAGCTGTCACTGTGCTGGACAGGAGGACAGGCAGGGAGGAACCCAGGGGTGATCCTGCAGTGAACCCCCACCCATCACCCCACGCATTAAAAAGGCAGCCAGGCCAGTGGGTGTCCATGGCCAGCTGTGGGAAGCAGAGGGGAGGAGCAGGCAGGTGGCATTTACCTTTCCGTGGGCACCTGGTGTGTGTCCAGGGCTGGTGCTGCCCATCACACAGCAGTGTTTTAATTTCTCAATGGGGGGGCGGGGAGATGATGCTGCATAGTCCCTTTTAACCTGCTGGTGACCTGATCTTAAGTCATTGTGGCTGAAAATAGACCGTGTTCCCTCCAGGGCACGGCTAATGGTGCTGGGAAAGCTGGGATCGCTCTTTGAAGGCTGATTTAATTGCTGCTGGCAGGCACTCGGTGCAGGTGATGTGGGGACCAGCACCGGTGCCATCCCACAATAACCTCCCCCACCGAGCTCCTGTAGCTCTCCCGGCTCTGGCAGCGAAGGGTAACGAGCTCTTTTCTAATGAAGGCATGAAGGCACGGGACAGTGTGTGGGTGGTGCCGGGTTAAATGTGCGGGTAGGGCTTGGGGAGAGGGGAGCTCTCTTGTTTGTATCATCTTCTGCACTGAGTTTGGGTAATTAAAAAAAAAAAATTAAAAATGGGGTAGGTTAAATTTCTGTGCTTAGGAAGGAGCGGGAGCACTTGTACTTGAAAGTGTGCATCCAGTGCCAGGAGCAGAGTCAGCCTTAGGACCCCTGTGCTGGACAACAGTGGCTAAAGACTCTTCAACATGATGAAGGATGAACCAGAGCAAAGGCATTTTCATGCTGTCCTAGAAAATCAGGAGAGGAAGGTGAGACTGCAATCTAGCAGCCAGGTTCTGCATTCCTGGGGATTCTGCTAATCAGTTTGAGAGTTTAAATTATTATTTTTTCAATTTCCGTACAGCATTTTAGTAAATGCGGAGCTGAAGACTCCACCAAGTCTCTCCTTGTTGTTTGAGGAGAGCTGTGTGGTTGTGTAGTGAGAGCCTGGAGGTTTCGGTGGACCCCTGTTGGGGTGTCAGGTTTAATTATGCCGGTGGAAAAGGAGAGACATCCGACATGGTGGGAGTTTTCGGGCTGGGGGCATGTGAGAGGAGCTTGTGCTGTAGCAGCTGGCAGTGACCCAGGAGCGTTGACACTGGTGTGAGTGTCAGGATTGGCGTGGGACCGGATCGGTGCTTCCCAGACCCCGTGTTTCAGGCTGAGTGCACCGGCTGCTCATCGTGTCAAGAGTCCCACTGGGATGGTTTCCATCCTGGCCCCTCCAGCGTGAGGAAAAGCCACCTTCACTCTGCCAGAGTGATTCATGTCTCCACTCGGGTGGGTTCTTGCTGTCCCCATGGAGATGCTGTTAATGGGGAGCTGGTGGGTGACCTTGTGGAGGATCTTCGGAGTGTCCTGTTGGTGTCCTTTTCCTGAGGCATTGGCATACCTTGGATTGCCTTTGTTTTGTTGCATGGTGGAAACTAAGTCTGCAGGACTTTGGGGCAGAACCAGGCACGAACACCAGTCCCTTGAGCCTTTCCAGCCACTTCCCATTTTCTCCTTCTCTGCCATCTCCAGGCTGTTGGGGCTGTTCCAGCTCCTGGGTGAGGAGGAGGTGAGCGGCAGGGCTTGGCCTGATGATAGTTATTTCCATGGAAGCAGGGAGCCCCCCACCATGCCCTGTGCTCACACGCTGCCCTTCAGTGTCCTGTGGTGGTGGGGGGCTGGTGATTCCCCACGAGGGTGGCACGGCAGGAGAATCGTGGCACGGCATCGGCACGGGGGAGAATGGCTGCGGGAGGGCTGGTCGGAAACCTGGCGCGAGCGCGCAGTGTTCCTGTGCTGACGCAGCTGCGAGCAATAGTAAATATTGAGCAAGAGCCACTTAAAAATAAACCAGCCTGGACACAGATTCCCACGTGGAATAAAATAAAATTAAAAGAAACAATAGAGAGCTGTGCTGAGCTGGAGGGACAGCTCGCCTTGGCTTTTAAGGTAGTGATTTTTGCAGCTCAAGGAAAGCGGCACGGCGCTGTTCAAGCCAGCAAAGGCTGGGCGTGTGGACCCCCCGCCGGAGGATGCTGTCTCTGAGCTCGGCAGAGCCCTTAGAAGATAAAACGGGGAGTTAAATTGCCCTGACTGTTTCGGATCCCAGGGATGGGATCGAAGGCTTTCAGGGGATGCAGAGAATTGAGGCTGTAAATTAGGGCTTTGAAGCTACTGCCAGTCCCATGGCATGGGGTGTAAATACAGCTTTTGGGGTGGTTTTTGGTGCGGAGAGTGGTGGGTTGTGACAGCAGCTTGGGGCTGCTGAGGACAGGGATAGGGACCAGCCACCACTGGAGTCCAGGCACATCTGATCTGGGGGCTTTGGTTTCAGCCTGGCATGTTCAGGGGCTCGTATCGCTGCTGTCTCGTGCATGGCACAGAGTCAAAGCGGCTCCGGTGCCTCGGGTGTCACTGGAGCTGCCCTGGCAGGCAGGGGAGGAGGTGGCAAAGATTTACACTGTCAGCACTCCGGCTCGCAGCTGTTTGCAGCCATAAATGTGTGCATGAGAAATAGCTGCGGCCGTGCCTCGCTGAGCTGTGCAGGGCAGAGATGAGGAGGTGTGTGCTGGAGGGGGAGCCCTGAAAGAGTCTTCCCTGGGAATCTGCTGCTTTTGCAGGGAGAGGATCAAGGATGCACCGTTGATGGTAAGCACAGGCTGCTGATGTGGTGTCCGTCCTGCCGGTGGTGGGAAGGTACTCACTGTGCTTGGACCTTCCCTGCTTTCCTCCCCTCCCTCCCTGCCGAGGAGGACGTAAGCGTTTATCCAGCTGTTTGTGGCGTGGACTGTTGTCCCAGTTGGCTGCCTGTGAGGCACTGCGAGCCGGACTGGGGAAGAGGTGATTGTGCTCCCGGCCAAGGGCGGCTGCAGCTCCTGCTTCGTGCTGTGCCCCGCAGCCAGCTGCTGCAGCGAGGCTGCAAATCTCCCTTGAGTGCCCAGAGTTCAAAACATCCCATGGAAACAAACCCAAATTCTTGCCGCTGTGTTTCCCAGCCCTGCTGGGCTCGGATTGGAGGGTCCAAGCGGCCAGGCTTTATAGCTCAGGCTCTTCTGTGGCCACAGCCCCTTGCAGAGCACTGCGTGGTGCCAGCCTGAGTCCTGGCAATGTGTCCGTCCATCATGGCCCAGGGAGGATGGGGCGAGATGCCAGCGGTTGGAAATATTTCATAAGTGGCAGAAACGTATAACGGGCAGATGGGGCTGATGGGAGAGACTTACTTCAGTTCTCCCGGGGTGCTGGAGGCCACTGGTCTTCCGTTGCCAGGGCTGTGGCTTCTCAGGCAAGGATGGCTCATGCCTGGGGTACAGCTTCAGGGTGTGCTTTGCAGCCAGCAGTGCACATGGCCACCTGTTATAGCCACCAGGGCTGTCCAGCTGTGCTGCACTTGATTAAAGTTTTCCCAGCTGGAAAGCTGTCCCAAGGCATGAGCAGAGGCTTTGTGGATGCTGCTTCTCTCTGGTGTTGGTGCTCTTGGTTAGTTTGGAAACATGGAACCGGACTGGGAGAGTGAATTTCCCATTGAGTGGTGTCTCCATGTAGCTCCCACTTGCTGTCCTTGACCCTCCATGGGTGTCCCAGTGAGCTGTCCCCTCTGCAGCAGATTGGCAGCCAAGTGTGGAGGGCAGCATGGGAATGCTGAAGGTGCCAGCCGGTCACCTACAGCCGAGGAGGGATGGAGCAGCTTTCCCAGTGCTGGCACACACCTGTGTCACCTCAGGCATGTAGCCTGTCTCATTGGCTGGAGCTGTGTCCATGGGGGAGATACGTTCAGTTCCAGCACGTTGCCTCCAGCATGCCCTCCTCCTCTCTCACTCTTTCACAACTCAGGCTTGACCGACTTGTCCAGTTGGGACTAAATTTTGGGCTTGAGGTGTGAGGGGCCAAGTTAGAGAGCCCCACAGGTTTAAAACTCTGGATGACCAGTGGCAACCCCCTCTGCTGCAGGCATTGCTGCCCGCCTTCTTTCCCCAGTTCTGCCTGGCGGTGCTTTCTGTCGGCTCCCTCTTCACTGGGACCTCTGGCAACCCCAAGCGGGCTGAGCACGTGGGGTCTGTTTCCCTCCCACTTCCCCCAGCGTGACCTCCGGCCTCCAGACGTTTGGTGTGTGGTTTGTGCGGTCGCCGGTATCTCATCTCCTCATCGGTCACATCCCCTCTTGGTGGTGAGTCACCCGAGGCCTTACCTCTTCCCCCGAACCCGTGCCGTTTTGGAGAGCTTAGCAAAGATGAAGAAGATGTTTTCAAGTGGGCTGACACATCTGCACCCGCCAAGTTCCTCTAATAACAGCCCTTAGTGATTTATGTCTCAATTGTGCAAAGCAGGTATGTTTTATAATCTTGGAGCTGGGAAGGAGGACAGGTGTGCTCATCCACTGCAGCAACTGGAGCATCACAGGGGTTGCATTTTGGCTGCTGGCTATAGGGATAAGGTGGTTTGAGGGACAATCTCTGTGCCCTGAACCCTTTTACCCTTAGAGCTGGGCTGCTTTGGACCATGTGTGTCCCTGCTGGCATGAGATAAGTGTTTGTGGTGCCTTTCCCAGGCGGTCAGAGGCCAAGCTAATGGGCACACGCATGTGTTTGGCGTGGTGTAACTTGGCAGGGAAGGGGGGCACAGCCAGTCTGGGCTTGGCAGTGTTGCCAACTTGCACCTCCCTGCCTGTGCTGCGGTGCCAGACCGCCTCTGGGCAAGCAATCGGCTGGAGGAGCGTGGCCCAGCCTGCCGAGACCTGTCGGCGTGTCCCTGGGCAAAGCGGATCTTGTGCTGGTTCAGCAAACACTCTGGCCCCAGGCAGGAGGAGATGGTTGTGGTTTCCCCTTTCCCCCTCCCTTTCTCCTGGCAGAAGCCCATGGTTGGGGTGAGCTGTGCGTTGCTCACTGCGGTAGAGTTTCTCCCCTTGGCATCGCTTTCTGGCACGGAGATCCAAGCAGGCAGCGACTCACCCGTGGCCGCCTCCTGCGAGTGCAGCTCCCCAGCGCATGGAGGAGCAGCTTCACCTCCAGGTCCTGCCCAGGGCACTGGGACAGCAGGTTTTGTGCTACGCGCGGGTCTTACTCCAGCCCGTCAGCCTGGCTGCTGGAGGGCTGTACGGAGGAAGGGATGCTCTGGCGGTGCCTCGAGGTTGGATTTGCATTGGGTTCATCCCCAGGAAGGCTGTGGTTCGGATTCCTCCTCCCTACTCTGGTTCCTGGCGGGGAACAAGCCAGGTAAATACAGCCTGTGCAGCTTCTTTGGGCACTTTGCAAGGGAAAACAGTGTCGCTGGTAGACCCGAGGCTGGAGTTCGAGTGGTTCTCTGGTTTTGCTGCTGGTCAGCTGCATGAGGCACCAAGTCATTGCACCTGCCCATGCCTCAGTTTCTCCGCCTGCAGAGCTTTGGAATGTGCTTTAAGCTCCTGTACTGAGCTTATGCCTCTTCAAGGAGCACTGGTGCTGTTGTGGGCTTCTGGAAGTTACTGGGAAGGGCCGCCTGGTGTGAGGTGGCTTTGAGGGTTGGCTGGTGGCATCAGCTCAGTTCTGCTGCTGTTTCCCAGCTGGCATGGTGACACTGCCCTGCAAGGTTCTCAGCCTGTCCGTCTGAACCTGAACCCAGCTTAGCCGCATTCCTCCTCCTGCTCCTGCAGCCCCGAGCTGAGGCTGGGTCACTGTAGCAGGATTTGATGATGCTGACGGGGGAGGAAGCCCTAGAACATTTGGGGTTGGGACTGAGCCTGTGTTATCCCTGGGCAGGATATGATACTGAAAGCGGGAGATGTCCTCATAGGACCAGGGATGTAACTGGTACCAAAATGCCTCCTTGGGTACCAGTAGCTTAAGCTGTTTGCAGGTGTCCCTGTGCCTGATGGCAGTGCTGGAGTGTGGCCCTTCCCCGGAGCCCTGCAGATGGCTTCATGTCCTTGCACCACGTGCAAGTGGGGACATGCCACGGGCATCTTTGCACAGTGCTGTCTGCAGCATGGGATGTGTCTTGCTGTGATCCCCGTGCCGGTGTTTACGCCTGCTGGAGCAGCTGCAGCTGGGATTGATGTCTGACTGGAAGAAGGGGCTCACGTGGGGACGTCTGCGGCTGGAGCCTCCAGGCTGGTGTGGCATGGGGTGCTCCAGGGGGTTTGCCATGCTGCAACCATGTGCTCTGCCAGATGGGACTTGCGTTCCCTCGGAAATGTGTGCTCCTGCTCCAGATGCTGGCTCGTTGCCAGCCCAGTCCTGCCGGAGCGGTGACGGTGACACGGCCGAGGCAAACACGGTGTGGAGCGGAGCTGCTCACAGCTAAGCCGAAGTGGGTGTTCCTGGGTTCTACCCAGCTGTCTCCAGCTCTGGAGTAAGAAAAGATGTTTGGAAATGCTTCAGTTGTGGAGGTTTTGGGGTTACCAAGGAGAGGTGTGAATGTGTGTGTGCATGCTTAGCGCCTTTGCAGCACCGTGCTCAAGGTTGAACAGCGAGCTTTGCCTGCTGGGAACGGGCTCTGCGTTGAACTGCACGGGCACAGCAGCTCCCCTGGTCCCGCTGCTGGAGGGTTGGCGTGTGCGGGTGATGCCGCTGGGATCTGTCGGGCGATGGATGCGGGCCAGGAGCTGTGCGGAGCACCGCGTCGGTGAGGCACATATGCCGGGATGCAAACATGCACGCGAAAGAGATCCTGGCTGTCTAAATAATGTGAAATATTGACTAGCTCTCGCAGATGGTGCTCCACGTGCAGCTTCGGGGACTGAACTTCTCTGTCTCCCCTTGGGTTTTGGTGTGATGTTGTTTTGAGCCAGTTGGATGCTGGACTCTTGACAAACTTGTTGCCTGCTTGCTTTCAGTGGGATCGTTGAATTTGAGGGAAGTTGGTTGCTGATGCGGGCTGAGGGAAAGGGAGGAGGGTTGCAGAGGGCTTGACTGGCTCCTTCAGATTCTCCTGATGGCTTTTACTCAGTTTTTAAATTACGACATGGACTGGGATGCTGGTTCTGGCGGAGGGTTGGGTTTGTAGTGTTGCGCGGGTGTCATTTGGTGGCAGTGTTGGAGAGGAATTGCTGCCTGTAGCCAACAGTGTGTGTTATTACCACAATTATGGTTGATTGTATTCGCTGAGGAAACGCTGATGAGGATGATTTGTGTGAGAGTGTTACTGGGGACCCAGTGTCCAGGACATCCAGACCACTGGCAGCAGGGTCGTGGGGATATGCTGCTTTCATTTCATATCAGCTCGTGGATGGTTGTCACACTTTCTCCTCTGTTTTGCCTTCTTCTGGGATAGGATGCTGGGTTTGGATATGTGAAACTGTGCTTTTTGTGAGCTGCTCTGGAGGATGCTCTTGTGTTTTCCCAAAGCCTGTACCCAGTGCTGGGCACCTGCAGCTGGAATGAGCTGTGTTGGCAAAGCTGTGCTGGCAAGAAGGTCTTATCACAGCTCTGGAAGCACATTGGGGAGTGCCCTCACCCATAGGTCACTGCACTTGTGATAAAACATCTTATCAGCCAGGTGGTTTGGTCACTTCAGGTGTCAGGCTCTGCTCAGGAAGCAGCACGCTCCATTTGCTGCAGAGTTGGAGCCCTGCGGAGTGCCCAGGGTGAGCTGGGGGACCGCAGTGGGGGGTCAGTACCTGAAGTGGGGTCCCCGAGCAGGGGTCCCCGCCCTGGGCTGTGTGTGCTGTGTGTCACCACACGCGTCCCCGCCGCCACCGCCGCTCCTGGCGTGTGAGGGACCGACAGCCACAACAGTCTGTGCTCCTGCGGGGCTCGTTCCAAGGCAGCGTGCTGCTTGGGATAAAACATGTTTCCCTCTTCTGTTTCCCATTTTCTGCAGGCTTTTCCCATCTGCCTAACGGTCTCTACCCATCGTACATTCCCCTGAGCCACCTCGAACCTCCCAGTGCCGGCAGTCCGCTCCTGGCCCAGCTGGGACAGCACAGCCTCTTTGAGTCGCAGAAAGGTGAGTCTGGGACCCTGTGTGCCCTTCCCATTGCTCACCCCTGGGTACTTACCCTGTCCTTCGGGCTTGTTTGGCTGCTAGAGCTGCTGCATGCTGGAGTGTTGGGGGTGAAGAGCAGGAACCCCCTTGGCTGATCAGCCAGGGATGTTTTCTAGGCTGAGCAAGACCAAGGTTTTGGATGTGGCTGTCCTGTAGGAAAGCTGGCCAGGTCCCTCCTTGAAGCCCCAGTGTGCATCAGAGACAGGGCTGTCTTGCGTCCCACATGGAGGAACCTGCTTGGTCTCCTTTGCCCTGGACATTTCTGTTTAAGACATTTTTGAAATCCGTTCTTTCCTGGTTTTCCCTCTCTTGCCTGTCTCTGTGTGGGACTGAAGGGGTTGGAAGCCTGTGATAATTTTGGTTGCTTTTGCTCCGCAGATGGATTCTACCTGTCCAGCCATGCGGGCCAGTCCGCTTTGCACCCGCAGCCTCCCCTCTCAAGGACCGTGGGCAGCCACACGTCGAGCACTTTGCTCCGGGAAAAGGACCTTGGGCAGCTGCACAAGAGCTCGAAAGAAGGCCTGAAAGACCCTGGTGGGAAGGAGCGGGCATGCCGGGGCGATCTGTCCCTGCCCTTTGCCAAGAAGGAGAGCAAGCCGAAGGAGGAGCCTCGGCCCCGCAGTGTGGTCGACCTCACACAGGACACCAAGCCCGACAGCGACCGGAAAGTGAGTGTGGTGGAGAAGGCGGTGAAGGTCGGCGAGCGTCTCTCGCCGTTCCTGGCTGAGCACATGCCAAATCGGGGCGCAGGCAGCGGGGAACCCAAGTCCAAGAACCCGCTGCAGAGCTCTTCCCTCAGCAACTGCAACGGCGGCGGGGACCCCATGCTGAAGGTCCTGGGTGCCGAGCAGGACCGCTGTGCCAAGGATCCCGCTCGGCACGATGAGAACATGAGGCCTTCTGCGCACGCCCACGCGGAGCGGCTGAAGCGGGGGGAGCCCCTCCTGCCCTCCGTGGGCGCTTTGCACGTCTCCTGTAGCTGTCCATCCCCACACCCCTCGCAGACGGGGAAGATGACGCCGGCCACAACATTCCCTCCGCAGCCCGTCCATTCCAGCATGTACACCATTTTCCCGCCGGCCAAGGAGCTGGGGAGGGAGCACAAAGTAATCGCCCCCACCTTTGTGCCTTCGGTCGAAGCCTACGACGAGAGGAGCGGGCCCATCCAAATTGCCTCCCAGGCCCGTGACAACAAGGGGAAGGACAAGGACCTTGGCAAGGTGGGGGTGCTGCAGTCACCCACGGAGCGGTGCCTTGCAGATGCCTCCCGCACACTCTTGTCCCAGGACTTTTCTTGTCACAGTGATGCCAAAAGGATGGAAGTTCTGAGAGAGAAGGGTTCGGTGATCAGGACGAACTCCATGGCACTGAAGAGACAGGTCGCTTCAGAGCCCTTCCTCAACCGGCCGGGGCTGGGCTCTCCGGAGAGCAGGGAGTTCCTGGCCTCCAAGGATTTGCTGAAGCCGAGTCCAGAGGCAGAGCATCGCCCCTGCGAGCGGGACCGCTTCCAGCGATCCAGCTCCAAAGAAGCAACAAAGGTCTATGGCACTTTGGACTCTTCCCGGCAGCACCTGGACCACGGTCAGCTGAAACCGCCGGAGCAGAAATGGAAGCCCTTTGAGATGGGCAACTTTGCCACCACGCAGATGGCGGTGCTGGCCGCGCAGCACAACCACGTCAGCCGCGTGGAGGAGGAAGCCAAGAAGGTCTACCTTGACCCCAGCGGTTTGCCGCGGTCCTCGGTGGTGGGCTCGCGGGGCGCCGCGGATGTCCTGCACCCCGCCTCGCACGGCGAAGGCTCGGCCATGCAGAGCCTCATCAAGTACAGCGGCAGCTTTGCCAAGGAGACGGCGTCCCGGCAGAGCTGCGGCAAGAAGAGCCCCTTTGGGGGTTTGGGCAACGTGAAGTTGGACTCTGCGCAGCTGGGAGCCTCCAAGGTGCAGCAGCTGCTGCTGCAACAGCCTGCGAAGCAGCTAAAGAGGGACCCTGAGAGACCCGAGAGTGCCAAATCCTTCGGCCGTGAGAGCATCGGCTCCCAGGGCGAGGTGGAGGTGAGGCACTTGCCTGTTGGCATTGCCGTGGCTGTGGCCCGGCAGAAGGACAACAGCAACAGCAGCAGCAGCAGCAGCAGCAAACTGGGGCCCAGCTTGGCAGACCGGGATCGCTCGTTGTCTCTCAGCAGCATCAAAGGTAGGCTCCCTAGGGCTTGTCTCAGGGCTTCCCTGGAGGGTCTGTTCTCTGGGAAGAGCAGCCACCCAGTGCAGGCTGCGTGCCATGAACTGAGTTTGGCATCTTCAGCTGCCTTTGCCTCCCTTGCCAGCCAAGGACATGTTGTAAACCACAGTGGATCCCCAGTGCAAGAGGTAGTCAGTCCCTTGTCCCCGCTTCCATCCCCTCTGGACGCCGCTGAGGACAATCCCGCTCCATGAGTTTGATTCATTAGCAAAGGGAGTGACAGAGAAACCTCTCAAACCACTTTTGTGCTGGTGTTGTAATCTCATGGTTTTGATTTAAGCCGTGGTGCTGTCAGGAGGGGGATGGCGCCAGGGAGATTTTGGTTCTCTGCTTGGCCTGTGTAGCAAGATAACACCCGGGGGCTGCCCGGCACGGGGCTCTGGTGTGCCAAGGAGTGATGCCAAAGCAAGCGGCTGACGAGCAATGGTTGGCTTTCCATTTTTAGCCCTTGCCTTCTCTATTTTTCTGCCTTTGGCCCCCCTCTCCCAAACTTCAGTGGCAAGAAGCAGTTTCCCTCAGGCAGCAGCCCCTCTCCCCATTCCCATCGTTTCCCAGTGCCCTCCCCACAGCTGGGCGGGAGCTGGCCGAGGACCTCGTGGGCAGCACAGGGAGCTGTTTGTTCAGCCGTTCAATCGTCCCAGACGCTCCCAGCTTGCGTTAAATGTAATTTACTGAGCCGAACTAAAAGGCTGCAAACAAGGGTTGAATTCTGGCAGGCCTCTGGGCTCGTTGCTAAGTGATGCAGTTGGCTTTCAGACAGAAAACAAGACTGCTTTTCTCCTCCTCTCGTCCCCCAAATGCTGCCCCCCCTTTGTGTGCCAGGAGATATTCGTCTAATAACATTAGCTTGCTTGCGCTGAGTGGACGGTGCTTGAATGTTTAGACCTTTTAAGAAGGAGAAAGCAGGCTTTAGTTGGCTAATCTGTAGTATTTGGCAAGTAAAATGCAAGTATTTAGTACTGGGCATTGGTTGTCAAGGGAACGGACCTAAGCCTTTCCTCCATGCATAACTGATTGAATTTTTCTATGCAGTCCGTGCGTCATGTTCATATATATAGACAGAATGATCATTCACTGTCTGGACAATCATCGTTCTGTCCAGAAGAGGGACTGTCCTGTTGGTGGGATGGAGGCTGGGCGGGAATTAGAGGTCCTTCAGTGTGTGTGTTTGGGTGTGGGGGTGGAAAAAAGATGATAAATTAGTCTAGAAATAATGGAGAGCAAGGAGTATAGATGGGAGAGGGAGGAGCGATGATAAAATAACAAAATAGCGTGTTTCTAATGGAAGTCTGGGGGTGGGAGTCAGCTCACCTTATGCCAAGGAAGAGAGGGAGGTTGTGAGCTCCCCAAGGAATTGCTCCATATTGCTGACACCAAAGAGACAGCTGGGCATTAACTGGGGAAAAGAAATAGGAAAAGGGGCTCCAAAGGGGGAAAACCTGGTCTAGGGTGTGGAATGGGAGAGCCAGTGGAGACTCAGTGGAAGATGTTTGGGCTCCAGAGGGATTTGTGAGCCCCTGTGCTGCGGAGGTTGGGGACTAAAAGTGAGCAACGGAGGCTGTGTGGGACATCGTTCAGTGAGTTGAGGAGGGGCTGGCTGGGGACAGCCACTGCATGTGGTGTCCTGGCAGGCTGTGAGGGAGGTGTGGTGACCCTGGAAAGTCCTTTGGGAGGGAGAGCTGTGTGCCAGGTTTTAAAGCATCTTTGTTTTCTGCCTGGAGCCCATGGAAGGAGCCTTGGGGAAGGGAGCTGGGAGAGATGTTGTCTTGTTCCTGGATTCCTTCTGACAGTAAAAGCTGAGGGAATTGGAGAGTTGACAACAAAAAACCCATGGGCTGTCCAGGTTTGTGGAAATACACACTAGAGCTCTCCTTGAAAAGACTGCCTGTCAGCAGAATAGACTTGATGTTCTGAGATGTTTTCCCGTGTGCCAAACCATATCCAGACAGGAGAGTGAGGACCCTGGGAAGGGCTGCTGGGGTGCAGTCTGGCGAGGCTGGGTGCTCTCTGCAAGCAGGGCTGGGATTTAGGAGTGGATTGTATCACTAAAGCTTAGTGGGGAGAGAGGCAATAAGGAATTGTGTGAAAAATGAGTGTGCAAGAAAGAAGCTAGGGAAAAAAGTAGGGAAAAGCAAGCTTAAAATCAGGCAGCTGGGGTGATGACCTTGGGTAAAGGGAAGGGTGGCCCCAATACCTGGTTCTGACAGAGCCAAGCGAGGCTCTGCTGCTCGCTCCTGTGAAGGTGCCTCCTAACCTCTCGCAGATGCAGCTGCTACTGTGCCAAGGCTGTATTTGCAAGAGCTGTGCTGGTTGTGGACAAGTGGTTTCTCCAGACAAACATCCAGCCCCCCTTTTTGGATTCCTGCCCTCATCTGCCATATGTGCCCCTGCCTCATCAGACCCTTTCTTGTTGTGTGTCTTGGGGGGGATGCAGATTCCTGCTAATGGGTTGAATTGCAGAGTAGAGCGCACTGGTTTTGTGAGGGTCTGTACTGTTGGTTCTGCCTGTTGCAGGACAGGGATTCAGAGCACACCCAGTGCTCCCAGAGTGATTTACAAGATCAGGAGGTGCTTCAGAAAATGCAGAGATAAAATCCTTCCCCGCCCTCAGAGGTGCTAAGCAGGACTGTGTGGTTTGATGCAGGATTTATCTACATCTCGGCTCTCGCTGGGATGGAAAATCTGCCACTGTCCTTCAGCACAGTGGTCCCTTTGGTCCTGTTGCTCCCAGGCTGGTGGCTGTGCTGTCCTGGGAGACCAACTTGGCCTAGCAAGTAGTCCCTTGAAGACATGAACCTGAGAACATATGCCCTTGGATGCTACCAGGAGAATATGCTTTAGTGAGACTATGTTGATCACACAGAGAGCCTTGCCTGGTCTTTTAGGATTTGAACCTGGAACATCCTTGGAGACACTGGTGTTTGGGTATACTGGCTCCCAGATACTGCTCCTCCATGCCCAGAGGAGAGGGGACAGCTTTCTCTAGACCATTTCTCCAGTCTGATGGTGCTGGGTTGTCTCTTAGGGCATGGACGCTCTGAAGATGACTGTGGGGACGAGAGGAGCCGCCACCGGGACAGCCACCTCCTGGCAGGGCGCTTGGAGCGGGATCAGGAGAAGCTGCTCAGGTGAGGCTTGGAGGGAGGTGAGGTCTTTTGGCATAGTGTCACAAGCTGAGCTCAGGGACAACCTGTCCAGAGAGGAGACAGGATTGCATCCATCCTGGTGTCGGTGCTGGCACCAAGCTTGCTGGTGCAGAGAGGGATGATGAGTGGGGTACATGGAGCTATAGGCAGATCCTGAGTCCTCAGCAGAGCAATCCTAATAGACAGCTGCAAATCCATGCCTGTGCCAGAGGGCCGGAGAGATGGAATGTTTTATTCTAGACATGACACCTCCGTCACAGCTCTCCGTGAGCGACTGACCCTGGTTTGCAAACACTCGTTCTGCAGGCTGGTCCATCCTACTGGGCTCCTCCATCACTCGGACCCTGTCTCACTCTCTCTCTCTCTCTCTTGCCTCCTCCATCCCCAGAGAAAGCAAGGAGTTGGCAGATTTTGCCCGAATACACCCCTCCAGCTGCGCCACAAACGGTTTGAACTCCAACCTCATGGTGACGGGAGGCCCAGCCCTGGCGGGCTCCGGGCGCTGGTCTGCAGACCCGGCTTCGCACTTGGCAGCCCACCCCTGGCTCCCCAGGACAGGGAGCCCCTCCATGTGGCTGGCTGGCCATCCCTACGGTGAGTGCCGTGGGAGTGTCCAGAGAGTGTTCACACCAATCAAATCCAGAGAAAAGTGTTACTACAGCCCAGTGAGGCTGTTTGATGAGGGAAAAGGGAAGGAGGCGTTTCGGACTAGTAGATGACTACCTGTGTGGGTAGAAGCTGCCTGCATGCCCTGAGTTGTGACTTTGGTGTTTTTTCCTCCAGGACTTGGTCACCCTTCCTTGCACCAGGGCATGACTCCAGGCTTCCCCCCTGCCATGGGGGGAGCTCTCCCTTCTGCCTACCAGTTTGCCAGAGATCCGCAGTCAGGGCAGCTTGTTGTGATCCCCAGTGAGCACTTGCCACACTTTGGTAAGGATGTGAGCATGTCCCTGAGGACCAGTCTTTGACAGCTGTGGGGAAAATAGACTTTGGAGAGGGCCAGAGAGGAGCATACATACCTGTGGGGACCAGCAGCCACAGCTGTAGGGTGGGTGTGAGTGGGCCTCTCGTTAGGTGTGTGTTGGAGATAGAAACACGTAATCTTTAGCAGTGGCTCTTCATCCCCTGCAGGACCCTGCAGAGTTTGAGTCCTTGGTTAGGAGAATCTATTCATAGGCTCAGGCATGGACAGTTAAACCAAGGGCTGGAGAGCACAGCAAGTCCAATGGCCCTAGGGCACAGGGGTGGTGGGGTTGGGGCTGCCAAGGGGAACACAGCATGCTTTCCCCTCTGATTTCTGGTTGCATTTCTGCATAGCCCAGTGTTTGGCATCCCCTACACTCTGAGACTCTAGAGACCGTTGCCTCAAGTGATCCTGAATCCTTTATCCACCCTTACCCTGCTGCCTCCCTGACTGCATATCTGCTCATTCCACAGCAGAGCTGCTGGACCGGGCACCCCCCCTGTGGCCCGCCATGTACCCCCCGACCAGGAGCTCCCTCCAGCACGCTCACCAGCTCCAGCTCCTCTCCCATCAGCAGCTGCTGCGGCAGCACGAGCTGTACATCCTGCAGCAGCAAGCAGCCCACGCCATGGAGCTGCAGAGGAGTGCCCAGCTCGTGGTATGTTCTCAAGAACTTCTTGCTTGGCCATGAAACGAGCCTGAAGTCGGAGTGTCTGGGGAGAAAATGCAGCTGTGCCTGTGTGGCAAGTGTGTCTCAAGGGTATGGATGTATTGAGTGATCCTGCCCTGGTCCCTGGGATATGAAGCATTTGGTGTATCCTGCAGTTAGAGTGCATTTTGGAGGGGTTTGGTGTAGAGCCATTGAGCAGTGCTGTCAGGAGAGCTCCCCAGCAGCAGGACCATGAACCAGATTCTTTCCCTAGGGATGTCTCGTATATACAGAGTGATTTCATCCCTGGTCACCTCCAAACAAATCTTCTGAGCAGCTCAGAGAAGTAGCTGCAGGACTTGAAGCAGTCACACTGGCTCCTGGAGACAGCTCCCATTCACAAAAAGGTTTTGGAAGTCATGAGCTTTCATTTGGGTGTTTTACACTCATTCATTTTTATAGTGGTACTCTGGTTTTCAGCCCTCATTTTACTTGTGAGCTGGCTAGGCTGGAGGCTTGGAAATAGGAATGCTTTGCTTTGGATGCAAATGAAAGCTGAGACATCCTTCTCATGATTCCTGGAGCTGGGAATTTGTAAAGAAGCTGTTGTAGATCAGTGTCACCCTCTGTCAGATTGATCTTCAAGTGGTCTTGCGGTGGGGAACGTGTTTTATTCCAGTGCATATTTGATAAGACTATGTTTTGGTCTTGCTTGGTGGTAGGTCAGTGCCACTTTCCAGATGTTGTGCTGAGTTTTGCTCTGTTCTTGTCACAGGAGAGGTTGAAGGCAAACGAGCAGCGTGTGGATATGGAGGAGAAGGTGACAAAACGGAGCCTGGACAGTGCCAAATCAGGCCTTTCCTCCTCTGCCCCGGGACTGGTGCACCGAAAACCACCTGTGCTGTCTCCCAGCACCTCCACATCCTACAGCAAGGCTGTGAGTCCACCTCCCCTCTCTCCCAGGGCCTCACCCGTGTCTGTGCTCAAAGCTGAGGTGATCCAAAAGATGGAGGAGCCACCTTCGCAGCCAGCCTACTCCTACCCCGCCACCCCCAGCTCCCATCCTTCCAGCCCGCCCCCCGCCTCTCCACCCCCTGCCCCTGCCATCCCTCCAAAGGAAGAGGCGCCCGAGACTGTGGAGAAGAAAGACCTGGAGCTGGAAAAAGAGGCTGCTGGTCCATATCAGGCCTTGTTCCCAGGTAAGAGAGCCCTGCTTTGGCAGAGTCCCGTTGTGTTTGTGCCTGCCTCCCTTTTTCTCCTCGGCTCTTTCCTGCTTCTGTCCCTTCCCCTAGGGAAAACCACATAGCTCCTCTAAAAGGCAGGGGAGAGGGAAGGAGCAGGGATGGTGTGATGGACTGGGATCGGTGCCTGGGTGCCTGGGGCTGTAGGACGCATTCTTCCCTCGGGCTGAGCCTGGGTTGGTTCTTCCAGGGCTGGAGTCCCAGTGGCAGAGGATGCAGGAGGTAAATCTCTCTCCAGTTGCATGAAAGTGCTGGAAAGGTGCAGAAGGGACCTCTGGGGTGCTGCCTGTGGCAGCTTGGTCAGGAGAGAGGTGCCCAAAGCAGCTATTGCTTGAGAACAGGAAGAGACTAGAGATGATGGAAGCAAAAGGAACCAGCTCTGTGCCTTAGTGAGAGAGAAGGTGCTTTGGAGACCCAGCCATTACACAGTCTGTCCCTTCTGATATCTTGCAGAGATCCCCCCTGGATATCCATTCCAGTCCCTGCCTCCCTCCTTCGGAAGACACTATCCCTACCTCCTCCAGCCCCCCGCAGCATCTGATGCGGATGGCCTGGCTCCTGACGTCCCGCTGCCTGCTGAAGGCTCTGAGCACATGGAGCTTTCCTCAGAGGTCAAGCCCATCCACCTGTCTCCGTCCAAAATCCTAGAGCCCATTCAAGCAGCAGCAGAAGAGGAATCCTTGGAAGAGAGGGTGAAATCAGAGGTGCAGATGGAGGAAAGCCAAGAAAGCATCTGTGAGCAGGACATGGGGACTCTGAACATCACCACCTCAGCGGCCGTCCCAGTGCAGAATGTGGACAATTGCAATCTCCTGTTGCATCAAGGCGAAGCCCTGGGTGCTATGGAGCAGGACCAGGAAGACCTCCAGAGCTGCCCACCTCCTTACCAGGTTGTGGCCTGTCCTGCAGAAGCAGAGGCTGAGGCAGAGAGTGGGAGTGGAGCAGAAACCTGCTCCATGCACATGGACTATGACGGTTTGCTCGTGCATGCGGAGAGCGAGCCACCGGAGATGGACTTGACTCCCCAGCGGGAGGAGGCCTCTGTAGCCATGGATCTGCAGAGTGCTGATGTGGCCCGGGCGAGGGAGTTTCCCAGCCTGCCTCCTGAGGAGGGGGAGCAGGGGCCAGAGATCCCTTCCTACGCAGAAGAGGCAATCACTTGCCAAATCCCAGATCTGGACATCAAGCCGGGTGACCCGCTGGCTGGGATGAATGCTTTGGTGGCTGCTACAGAAATGCCTCAGGCTTGTTCCTTGTTGACTACCACGACTGTCACTCCACCCCAGATGAAGGTGGAGGTGTTAACTGACCAGACCCTGGAGCACTCCTTCCTGCAAGGGATCACTTTGCTGAGTGAAATTGCAGAGATGGAGCTGGAGAAACGGAAGCAAGAAATGCAAAGTAAGTTGTGAGTGGGGAGTCTGGTCAGCTTTGGACCATGCTGGGTCTCTCAACTTATGGTCCCTGTGCTCTCCATGTGGGCAGAGAAGTGGAGTCACAGGTGGAATCTCTTGCAGCCTTAGCCAGGCAGCAAGGAGAGCATTGCTCTGAGTTGCAGGAGTGGCTGGTGCTTCGGATGGGGTTGGAGCAGGGTTTTTATTGCAGCAGGCTGAGCTACGTGTGGCTTTTGTACTGCTCTCCCTTCCAAAGGCCCTCACCATGTCTAGACAGTTTGTGCTATGTGTAGCGGAAACGGAGCCCCAGTTGCCGAGAGCTGCCAGGGTAACACCCTTCTGGCAGGCACTGAGTCCACAGTCTGTTGGGGTTTGGCACCAGAGTCCCCAGTAGCTCCAGATGACGCTTTCCAAGAGCTTGGCAGGTCCTGAAAAGAATCTCACCTTCCAGTAACTTCCTGAGGTGAGAAGTGATGGGAACTGCCAGTTACACCACGGCTGAGTACAACAGAAGATCTCAAGTGGGGGCCAAGGGTGGCTGGGGGGCTCCTTGTACAGCCATGATCCAGAAAGGGCCATCAGTCCCCTCCTCATGCCTATTGGAGAAGTAGTCTTGGAATGTGATCTTCTATAGCTTTTTTTTCTGTCCTTCCCAGCAGGTCCAGAGAGTTTCCCTGTCCGGCCAACACTGGAGAGTTTGCTGGCTGCCAGCACCCACATGCTCATGGAAGTACTTTCCACCCCCTTTATGGAAAGTCTGAAAACCATCCGGCTGCCTCGAGAGCTGAATCCCAACAAAAAGTACAGCTGGATGCAGAAGAAAGATGAGCCAGTAAGTAGCTCTTAGTGTGGCTGAGCCTGGAAAGCCCCAGTGCATCCACTCACTCAACTCACTGTCCCAGCCCCAATTTGGGGGCTCATGCTCGCTCATGCTGCCCCTCCTGCATTCAGCAGAACGAGCTGGTTGTTCACGCATGTCACGTTCCTGGCTGCACAGGAGTCAGTGGGCTGCAATTTAGGTTCTTCTCTTGTTGGTGAAGCAAGGTTCAGCAGGACCCTCAGCAGCCCTGGAAGTGGTGTTTTAAGGTGAAGCCAGAGGAACGTGTTTTGGCCAGTGGATAAATAAAAATAGTGGCAGGAGAGTTTTTCCTTGTTTATTTTTAATTTGCTGACTCTTCCCTGTGGAAGAGACTGATAAATTATTTTGTACAGAGCAAGTAAGTATTCCAAGATAGGATATATTGTGATCTGTCTTTTTAAACAAGGTAAAAGAGCATTTTATCCTGCAGATTCTCTTCAAGGGTTGCAGTCCCTCAAAACTGATGCCATCCTATGCATAAGCCACAGAACATCTTTGCTGGTTTGCTTGAGTACCACTCTGGGGTTGTGCTGGTGGGCAAGGGGTCTCTCTCCCCTGTCAGCACGAAGGGCTTTCTGCCAGGCTGCACACCTTGGCCATTGCCGGGGCACCCAGTGTGCACCCCCTGGACGTGAGCTGACCCTCTTTTGCCTCCCCACCCCAGATGTACTCCATCAAATCAGCCATCGAGAACATGGACGCGATGGAGCTGGACTACAGGATGCGGCTGGCGGAGCTGCAGCGGCGCTACAAGGAGAAGCAGCGGGAGCTGGTGAAGCTGCAGCGCCGCAGGGACTCCGAGTAAGTCACAGGCCGCTCACCCAAGTCTTGGTTTTTTCCAGCTGGGCACTTTCACTGCCTCTCGGCCCAGGAGAGAAAACTGCCCTCCATCCCTCCCTGCCTCCTCTCTTCTCCTCTCCTCCTGGTACATCCTGCCAGAGCTTTGCACAGCACACTCCTAGGCTATGTGACACGACAGCCTGGTAACTGGTGACTGCAGCTGGGAGACTGTGTTAGAGACAACCTTGGCTTCAGCAGCTCAGTTTAGCAGTTTGGTGGCAGATGAAGGTTCTGGGTTGGCTCCCGTTCTTGCTTGCTTTCTTTTAATTATTTTCCCTTTTTCTTCTTTTTGGATTTATTTTCTTTATTTTTTTCCCTGTTTGTTTTGCTTCTTGGTTGCAAAATTTGCTTTTGCTTTTTTTTTCTTTGCCTTTTTTTTTCTTTTTTCTTTTTTCTTTTTTTCTTTTTTTTTTTTTTGTTGCCTTGGTTAACAGTGAAGCGTGTGGTTTTTTTAAAGGGAAAAGCATGACGAGAAAAGTAGAAGCTTGGCGAGAAGAGGCCCTGGAAGGCCCAGGAAGAGGAAACTTGGATCAAGCGCTCTGTCACCCATTAAGGAGAGAGGGAAGAGTGACAGCAAGAGTGGAAAGTAAGGCTGGAATTTGGGGAAGACGGGAACATGGCAGGGTCGCTGCGCCAGGGTCTGACTTGGGGAGAGCATCTCGGCTGCAGCGGGGGCTCGTTGTGTTGGCAGGCCGGCCGCTGGCTGCAGTGGTGGAAGCGCGTGCCGTTAACGTGAGTGTGTCCTTACGGTGGGAATGCGGTGCCAGCGTCCTCCCTCCCCGCAGGTAGAGCACGTGTCTGGTGTTGTGTGCAGGTAGGACAGGTGGAATTGAGCAGCTGTGAGGTGATACGGCTGGCAGGGAGCTGTAGGTGAGGTTTTGGAGTCGGGGAGTGTGTCCTTGTGTGCCTTCAGGAGAGCAGATGGTGCCATCAGGTGCTGCAGAGGCAATGTTGGTGTCAAAACCGGGAAGGACAGGGCTATTCCAGGTTATCTGCTTTGTAGGACCTTTCTGCTGTGTTTCTTCTGTCTTCCTCTCTGTTCCCTGAGTCAGTGGGAGTTGGTTTCGCCTGACATCTCTCTTTCAAGCATCTGGATTATTCTCTGCTCTGCTTTTTTCTCTTTTGCAAGTCCAGCTGCTCTTTGTTTGGATCTCACCACTGTTGGCCATCTACCCTACCAGAGATGGCCTCTCCAATGGGAAGGCATTTCCAAGCTGCCTCCCTGTGTGCTCCATATTTTTGCAAATGCCCTTTTCAAGACTGGAAATCAGATTCAGGTGCCCAGCTCCCACTGACCAGCGCTTCTGAAAATCTTGTCCTCTGGGTGGCTCCGTGTTTTGCTCTTCGTGTTTGAGTGGCCGGACAGGCTGGAGGTGTCCGGAGGCGGCTGGAGTTGTGCATGTGTGGGTGCGTGACGGTGTTGCGTGTGCATGTCCCTGGATCGCAGGAATGCTGGAGCAGGCTGCCATGGGAGATGGAGGTGCACCCTCAGCCAGAGTCCAGGGCCTGAGGTGTTTGTTTAGCTGTCTGTGCAGGTCAGCAGAGAGGATAGACAGGAGGGGAAATGCCTGAAAGCTGAGGAGGTTGCCCTGTGTCAGTGGCTTTGTGGTGGTGGTCTGACCAGCAGGCTTAGCGTGAAGGAGGCAGCATATGAGAGCTTTGAATGGAAGCTTGGTAGCAATCTTGAGGTGTTTGCTGATCATCCATCACATAGTTACTGAAGATGGCTGGGGAGCCGGGAAAGATGTGCTTGTAGTCTCACCTACTTTATTTTTTATTTTATTTTCTTATTTACTTACCCTCTCCTTTCCCCCCAAATCCCAAAGCAAGTCCAATGATGTAGATCACCAGTGCCTTTCACAAGGGGCCAGACTTGGAATCTGGAGTGAACCAGTCCTTGCAGTGCCTTTGTCCCTCCCCGTCACCCCATGTGGCAGTTCCTTGCCACCTCTGCTCATACCCAAGCAACCAAAGCAACTGTCTGGACATTGAGGCACCTCCCCTGGGCCTCAGGAGTCTCTCTCTGCACCTACAGAGTCCATGGAAGTAGAAGTGGGAAAAGACCTTAAGGGCTAACTTCGCTGTCAGTCCTTCCTGTTGCTGCTCTGCACCAAATCAGGCACTTTTTGGTAGCTGTTATCAAGACACTAAGCACTTCCTTTTAGAGACCACCTTGCAGGTCTCTGATTTCAGGTACCTTCATCTGTCCTGGTGGCCAAGAGTGTGCACGAAGGGCTCCTTGGCTCTCCAGTTTGGTGGAAAACCTTGTCCAAACTGCTGTCACTTCACAGTGGACTTGGCTCTCACTGAGGATCCCCACTGTCTTAGGAGGCATTTAACCTCACTTTTGAGCTTGGTGGGGATCACAGGGAGGAAATCCCCCCCACCTTGACCCATCCTGTGCTTGGCTTGCAGACTGAGCAAATCCTTGTTGCTCTCTGAAGACTCTGAGACTGGTGAGGGCATGAAGAAGAGGCACAAAGGGGCCCTCCCGGAGGAGGACGAGGATGTGGAGAGCAGCAGTGGCAAGATGAAAGGGAGGAACCCAAGCTGGGAAGAGCACGATGCAGCTCCCAGCTTCTCAAATGAGGTCAGTGCCCTCGTGGGGAACATGGAGCCACAGGCTGAAAGCCCATCTCTTTCCTGCTTTACTGGTGTTGGCTTGGACTCCTGATCCTTCAGTGTCTGCTTTCAGTTCACATGGGTGTAGATGCTCCTCAAGAGAGGATTGTGTGCAGTGGAGGGGCTAACGTTGGCTTACAGAGGTTGAACCTCTTTGGAAGGAGCAGAGTCAAGTGCCTTGAAGCCAACCAGAGCATTGAGTGCTGCACTGGCTCTGAATCCAGAGCAGGGCTTGTATTACCCATTTGCCTGTTGAGAGAGCACAGGGGAATGGACCTCCTGAAGCAAGGGAGGAATGGGAGCACAACCTTGCTATTTCAAATGCTGGGTTTTCTTCTGCTCCTGTTGAGGCAATGAGATATTTACTGGAGCTTTAAGCTGCTGATGAAATCCAAAACACATGCAGGCAAAGTACTGAGTTAGAACTGCTGTTATCTAGCTGAGGCACATGTAAAATATATTTGGTTTTTTCAAGAAGCGAGAAAATACTGAGAAGGATGTAACAGCTCTGTCTGTAATGTGGTGGTGCTGATGCTCATGCTGAGAGGTATTTGGGTTTTTTTGGCATCCCAGCATCTGGAGCTGGTTGATTATGTGGAAATCCATATTTATTTGGCTGGGTCTTGAGTAAAGAAGATTTTTAATCCTTGTGATTTAGAGAAAAGCTTGTAAAACCAACCCAAACATATCCTAAAACCGAGAAGGTGTTGAGAAAAAAGAACTCCAAAGCATGTTGTTCTATGAACATATTTCTTTTGGAAGAACATTCAGTTTTTTCCAAGTTAATATTGAAATTTTGTAGTGCTCAGTAAGAGTAAAACTGTACTGTTTGCTGACGTCATCCTCTTCTTCCTCCTTAGAACCATGGTGGGTTATGGCAGCTGGGGCTAAGACTATCACCTTGAGGCTTTATTAACTACATGCACGAGGCTGTTTGGAGGGCTAGTAAAATCCCTCAGGTCTGCCATGATACCTGCTCTGTGTTCACCTTGTCTCTTCCTTTCACTTCAGCAGTTAAAGCTCAAAAAGAAGAAGGTGCCATCGGATCAGGAGCAGCTGGCCAGCAAGCTTGACAAGGCCCTGTCTCTCACCAAACAAGACAAGCTCAAATCCCCCTTCAAGTTTGCTGACAGCTCTGGGGGAAAGCTCAAAACCAGTGGAGGTGGCAGCAGGTACCTCCCAGCCCACGAGGCTCTGCCGAGCAAGGAGGAGAAGAAGAGCCTGGCCAAGAACCTGGGCCTGTCACTGAAAACTGCCAAGGAAGGTAAAAACAAAGTGACTGCCAAAATGAAGAAGATGGAGGTGGGGTTAAAAGTCAAAAATCAACTCAAGGTTTCCCATTCACCAGCAATATCTGAAGTTAGCAGCTACTCCTATAGTAAGTAACCTCTTTTTTATCTCTTCTATCTGTAGGAGGGGTTGTGGTGGGAGTTTCTGGCCTATTGAAAGGGGTCTTGCAGATGGGTCTGGTTTGGCTCGTGAATGAAAAGTGACTTCCTCCTCCCAGTGACTGCTGCTGCATCGTTGGGGTCAGCGTGGGCTGTCTGCCCATCTTGCTGTCCAGGGGGTAGCCACGATCAATGTGTCTCTTCCTGACCTGTGTTGTGTTCATCATCAGAAGAACACTTCAAAAAAGAAGTTGACCCATGTTCTTGCTTTTAGTGGGAGTAGACACTCTCCTTCTACCTGTCGCATGAGCACATGGAGCGTGCTCTAGGAGGTGGTTGGCTTTTGAAGTCCTTGTTGAGTTCAGTGGGCTCAGCTTTAGGATTATACCATGGAATCTCTTGGAAAGGAAAAGCCTGCCAGTGACACTGATGCTCCTGAGCATCCTCCTGCCCTTTAGTGTCATGGCTTGGTTCCTGGCTGGCTGTGCTGAGCCTTCCCATCTGTCTCATCAGTGTTTGTCCCCACGCCACATCTCTGTGGTAATTGTTGCTTCTGAACCCAGAGTGCGCCCAAGGTGAAGGTTCCAGCAACTGACCAGTGTTACAGAAGGAAAAATCTGAATTGCCCACAGTATTGGGAAAACCGTAGAATCAAACATAGGAGAGTTTTTAACAGTTCAGGCAGACATTGGGGCAGGGTTTATAGTCTGAGACTGTTGTGTAATGGTCTCAGCTCACTTGCACACACATCTTTCCGTTTGCTTGCAGCTATTTAAAGCCATGTTAAAACCTTTATGGGGTGTTTGTGTGCATAACAAATATATCTCTTGGTGCAACACTAGTTTAGAAATTTCACTAATGGGGAAGATGAGCTAGTGACTCTCCAATGGAACGAATGTTTGGCACGAAATCAGCCATTTACATGGTGAAATAGGAGCCATTGTGTCCACTGGACTTGAACACAGCCTTTGGTTTATTGTGCTGTACACACTACCCAGCAGTTCTCTTCTTGAATGTGCTTCACTTCCAAGGATAGACAACGTGTCTCCCACACCGGGAGCTCTGGAGCTAATGGGAGGAGGAAGGATGGGCTGTTGCTGGAGCTAAAGCCTTGGCTCCTAGCGGAGGGAGCTTTTACAGTGCCTTCACATTTGGTACTGTGGTTTCATGAACAAAAACCTCCCTCCCAAGACGTAAGAGAGCTTTTATCTGACCACTGTCTAGTGAGTCTGCTGGTGTAGGAATGTGACCCCTGTGTCACTCAGGTCTCAGCCTAGGATTGTTGTGACTGAGGAAACTACTCAGCTTTGGCTTTTCAGCTGTGCTCAGGTTCAAGGGAAGGGCCTCAGCCTGTCATTTGGTCACTCAGGCATGGTGAATTTGGGGAGGCAGGTTGAGCATATGGCAGCACCTCCCATGACTGGTGGGCTGCTCATGTGGAGCAGAAGTGGGACTGGCGCCAAGTCCTTCTGCCTCCTGACCTCAGGATTTTCTATCTGGAGTCCTGAAAACTTTGGGCATAGATCCAAAGGGCGATCTGAGCATCTTACTCCCACAAATTTTAAGAAAAGTCAGGTGTCCAAAATAATTTGTGTATTTGGGCTTCGGGCCTCTTAAACTTGCCATCCTTTGTGTCTTCGTCTCCACAGCCCAGTGCAATGGAGTTGGGGAGTGATGCCACAATGTAACGTTGTGGAGCTGAGGGCATATCCACAAGCGGGGAGGTGACAATTTATACCCACTTCTGTTGTGTCCAGGGGTACCATATGCTATTTGTCCCACTCATCAGATGCCAGAGGGGATGGCTGGATAACTTCTCAGCACCCACGAGGCTTAGCAACTTTGTAAAGCCACAGTTCACAGACCGAGGAGCGGCTTGGTCCCTGCTCCATTGCGGTGTACGTGGTGGAGCGTCTGGGGCGGTTTGTTTGGAGTCAGACATTTGGAGCTAGACATCCTCCTTGGCAGCTGGGCTCACTCCGGCCACCTGTTGAAAACCCTCTGCAAGAGCTGGTTCATGTAGAAAAGGAGATTTAGGTCAAGAGTGTTGAATATCACCATAGTGAAGACAAATGCAGGTTGATGGTCCAGTTGTTGACAGTGCTGTGCCTTCAGTGGACATTTTAGTAGTGGAAATGTTTGCCTCATTTTTCTGCTGCCAAGCTAAAAACACACCTTGGATCTTGTCATAAGGGAGGACAGGAGGTGGAGAGTGTCCATTTGCGATGAAAAGAAGGAAATGTGAATTTCTGTGTTGATCGAGTGCAAAGCTTGTGATGGAGCACCTGGGCAGGGGTGGACAGCGGTGGCACCAAAGCCCCCCAAAACCCCCACACCCCCATTCAGCGATGTAACGCTCTTCCCACCCGCTTTGACCACAGATACGGACTCGGAGGAGGAGGAGGAGGGATCGCTGAGGGACGAGTGGCCGGCGCAGCCCCCGTCCGCTGCCAAGCCGCGGCCGCCCGGCCTGTACAGCTCGACGGCCAGGAAGGGCGGCCGGGCGGCCGGCGGCCCCAGG
>VWPU01006172.1:0-34325 GCA_013398955.1 Callaeas wilsoni
CGGTCCGGTCCGGTCCGGTCCCGGCGTCCCGAGAGCCCCCGGGGGCCGCCCAGGGGCTCCGGGCTCGGCCCGCTGCGGGCGCCCCGGCGGCGCGTTGGAAGGCAGCGCCGTGCGTGGCTTTGGCTGCCCGCGTCGGGCTCACTATCCATTCGTGCCCTCCACACGGCAGACAGGTCCTTCTCTAAGAGTTGTTTCTGAAACATCTGCCTGGAGTAGTCTGCATAAACTTGCAGAATATTTAAATAAAAAAAAAAGTCACACTCGTAGATCAGCTCAGAAGTTTATTCTTAGAAAAGTACATGCATTACAGTAACTCTAGAAAAAAACTGGTTTACCATCTCTTAAGTGTCCAGTTTTCATCTTTACTCACTAAAAAACTGTCTAAAGCTACCGATTATTTCATCTTCAACAGCCTCACAGGATAAATAGAACTTGGGCTGACAGTATATAGGACATACAGAACACAAAAATACATGTTTCTTTAGAGTAGGAGATGATGGTTTTGAACTCTTCCCAACTTGTCTGTGTGACTGTATGAAAACCGATTAAATAAGATACTCTATAAAAACACTAATATATCTGAATGAAAACATTAGGCATTAACACATCTAAAATTCTGATACTCAAGGTTACAGTCAAAACAGCTGTAGAATGTTTCTGTATCACTATTCTTTCAGCTCTTCCTCTTTTTTCCCCCCTCCTTTTGCGCAAAGAGTCCTTGCCTTCTGTTTTGACAAAATCTTGTATTTGTTTTACACCAGCTGTGCCATCAGTTTCAGCTCAGTCAGTGTAGGTGCAGTTCCTGTGAGAGCTGGATGAAGTCAATAAAATTGAGAAGGACACCCATGTGCTGGAAAGTTTACATTCTTCAAGAATCTCTATAAAACATGTATCGAGTGTTGAATGCTGCAGATTATTAAATGAGATCTACAGCTATGTGTTTGATACCAAAGTAAAACACAGGTTTTATGACATACCTATGCTGGAAAGTGTTTACCAGTCAGTCTTCAGTGCAGCACAAGAAGACTGTATTGTGTGACTTTTTGCCTCTTGGTAGCTGGGAGGGAAAATAAGAGAGCTTGCTGCTTCTATTTATTTCCTTTTTCAGTAGAAACACTTTTTTTTGATAGGAGTTTTTCTCAGGCTAGCTGCCTACATTCTCTAAGGATCGGGAAAATAATATATTGTTTAAATAGAATGTGTAGCTGAAAATAAATCCAGGGAGAAGATTTTGCAGAGAGAACAGAATTCTTATGGTTTGTAGTTGCCAGTAGACATTTGAAATATAGATGTGTAAATGTATCAATCAATACATGCAGCAAATGGAAATGTTGTAGGAGATTATTAAAAACCCAGTACAAAATAGTAACAAGGTATGAGAAATAAAAATGAAGATTACATCGTAAACCTAAGCAAAAATAACATCAGAAACTAAGTATTTTTATCTAAAATGTATTAGGAATTTTCTCAATTCTTTTTTTCACAATTCCTGTTACTGCTAGGATTTAACGTTTATTCCAGTCAATATCAGGACTGTTCTTGAAGAGATATTCTGCCTATAAACAGAAGAGTTTCAAAATTACAATTATCTTCACATCTTCAACTTTGAACTGTATGCAAAATAACAAAGATATAGTGGATAACATTGCTTTAAACCAAACTGCAGAATGTATTAAATGGCCGTAAAACGTAACTTGGTGTAGAAAATGTCTCTATGTCAAAGAAACCTCTTTCCCTGAAATACTATCCAAAATATCATCGACCTCACTTTCCCTCTTCGTAGCAGTCACCCTGTTTCTATCATGGGCAAGAGAAGGAAGTGAGCCATTTATTACAATTTTTGCACTCCATGGAAACATCTAGGGAGAACTCTAGAACGTGATTTCTGGACCCACTGATACTGATGTTTAAAAGCTGTGCAGTTATTAGGGAAGATCTCATACGCCTGCAGCTGCAGGTGGTTGTCACTCACCAGTAGGCAAAAAGGTTAAACCAAGAAAACATTCCTTAGTGTCTGAAGTGGCATTGTAACACCATTGCTTTCATTTCAGGCTTTTGCCTGAATTGAGTAATAAAATGCTCTGTTTCAGCCTGTGAACAGCTTGGTTAGGATGTGCAGGCAAAACAGCAGCACAGCAATAATAATGTTACAGCACATGGATTCCTGTCTGAATGCAATGCTGACCCTGCTTGCAGCCGGAAATTGAGCTAGGTAACGTCCTGAGGTCATTTGCAACTGGAATTAAGTCTGTGAATGTCCTATAGGATTTTCTCCCTTATTGATGTGTGTTTGTGAAGCAAATTACCAAAGAGCTTACACTTAACATTACAACAACATCTTCAGTCGTGCCTAGAGGGGTGGAGAGCGATGTCCTGCTTTCTGAAGAGTTAAAAATTTTATATCATTTGAAAGTCGACATAAGTAATTAGAATTTTTAGGCCACAGGTTGAACTTTATATGAACCATATGGTTATGTTTTTAAGTCAAAGATGGATTACAGTGAAACCTGGCACTAACAATCTGAACATTAATAATAGAATAGACAAAGCTGCAGCTTAAACATTACTTAAAAATTAATAGCTGGAGTGGACAGCCCATAGATCATGGTATATGAACCGTAACAACCACATTATTGTAACAACCAGGACCAACCAAAACCCTACTGAAACGACCTAAGAGGGTGTGGAGGTGACCCTTTAGCAACTCCTTGGTAACAGACAGCAAACCAATGAAGGGCAACCAGATCTCAGACCCTCATACAGCTCCCGGTCCCCTGCGAGGGATAGGGAGTTTAGATTGTAAGGGTGTAATTGCCCAGGGATTTCTTTGTTTGTGGACCCTCTTTTGAGGCATCTAACTCCAGCTATCAGATATCATAATAGGTTCATTGGCACAAATCAATCTAATGGACATGAAAGCCTAGTGTAAAAAAGTTCTTTAACTTGTAGTCCTCTCTGGCACAGCAGAATTGCCAGGGTACATAAGATGTGCAGAGTGCACATACCAAGGGGAAACAGATTCTGGTAGTGATTTTTGTTCTATTACTCTTTAACTACTCTGGATACTGCCCTTGATGCACAGTATCAACTGATCCCATAAAGAGTAGTGTCTGGGTTTTAATTTTCGGTATAATTGCTGTTCACCAGACTTGCAGATTCTAATCATTAATTAGTTAATTAATGATTAGTTAATTAATCGGTTGCTATCCTGAAAGTAGGGAGGAAATTTAAGTCCTTTCATTAACAGAGATTCTTTGGGTCTGCATGAGTATTCAAAATATTTAAGAAACAAAACATAATCACCTTACCAGAAAATTGACTGGATCATCTGGCCTGATCCTACAGCATTCATTTATCCCTTGCATAAGAGTTGGCATGACATTCTTCATTAAATAGTTTCGTAGTGGAACAGACTGGGCCTCCAATAACTCTTGTTCTTGTTTTTTCACTTCCTCCTGCTGTTTATTCTACAGGTAATAAAGAAAAAAATAAAATAATAAATAATTACGTTTATAACATCTATCAAATAGCATTTGGCTAAATAATAGTGTTGGCCTGGAGAAAAAAAAGTAGTGTTAGAAGCTGTGGACAGAACTTTAAAAAACAAGTTAACAAAAAAGTTATTAACTGCTTACTAAATTTAGAGCACACAACTCACTGAGGACAAAGAATTGAACATGATAAGGACTGACAATCTCCTTACTAAAATTATTCTATTTTTCTTCTTTAACACCTAAAAGGAGGTTTCTTCTCAAGTCTTCCAGTGGTCCTGTTTCCATAAGGTATTTAGCAAAATGGTTGAAATACACTGTAGCACTTCAAAAATTTGTTCTATTGCAAAAGCAGGTGATTTCTTGAGGCTTCTTTGAACTGGAGGGAAAGGAGAGTATTTTTACTCAGTAGAGAGCCCTGGCTTTCCAAATTTTTAATTTGTTAATTGTGTTAGGTTTATTTGTTTCTCTTTGGTTTCCTTGGTTTGTTTTATTCTTATATCATTGATGTTTTTAAGGGGCTTGAGAGTCAAATAGACTAAATCCACAGTGAATTACATCTGTTTGCACCAGCTAAATTTATTTCCGAATTCAGGTTAAATCAAATGCGATTTTTACACTCAAAAAGTAAGAGGATGAGGAAATAAAACTGCTGCAAGCTTTTCTTCCTTCCATTCAATAGCACTTAGAAGCATGCACACTTGCAGCAGCTTTAGCCAGAAGATTACTCCAACTCATTTTCATTGTCCTCTCTTCACCCATTTTATTCATCAGTAGCCTGAGTCATATATAGGTACAGCAAACAGATGATACTCTGAAGACTGCTTTTCTATACTGAAGGCATAACACAAAAGCAATGTTCAGATAAAACAGACACAGGAATTTTTACCTTATTCACTCAATCCAGGAGTGCTATTGAATAAATTTTGCAAGTGGTCTTAGATCACTACTCAGAGACAGCAGCTAATCTACAGTGTCAAAGGCAAATGAACAGTTGCTCAGATTTCCTGAGCATCTCCCTATTTTAAAGGATAGCCTTAAGCACAGTTTTATTTAAACACCTACTTCAGCTTTGATTATGCACAGTTTGCTCTTTTAAAAGTAGATGGCTTGGATTGAATCTAGCTAAAATGTGTTAACTATCGTTATGAGTTTTACAAGGTACAAAATGCTGTTTAATGTTGAACTGAAGCTGTAAATAATCAGATAAAAAACCTCTTATTTACAAGCCAACATCAGAGGAATGTAAATGCTTCTTTAAAATTCAGTAATTTCAGCATATTATTACCCCATAGATGTGTATGGACATTCAGATACAAGAAAAGGACTTCTCTGTGGAATGATCAGTTTGTTTTTAAATAGCTCTAAAAGAAGACAACAGACTTGCCTTCTGGTGAAATGGCCTGACTTTGGGTGTGAACAGGAACATTCTTACAATACATCGTTTCAGGTCATTTAACTAAAATGTCCTTAGGTGTGGCAAAGTAAATAAGGAAAAAGCATCACGTGCAAATCTTCTGGAGTCAGGTAGCCTAAATACCAAGTACTTATTGGATTATTAGCAAACAAAAGCCATCCTTCAGACTGCATCAGGTAGTCCTTACTGAACCCTGAACCTAGTACTCAGCTCTCACATGTTCTTGCAGGCTCTGAAACATTTCTACAACGTAGACTGGAAGATTGGTCAGTGTTGAGTTAAAAATCTAGTTTGATTTAGAAGTAAAATGGGCAAAAGGCAGAAGTCCTATTAGACTTGGAAAGGAAAATCATCATCGATTGTAGCAGATATTTATAAATGGTAAAATAGAAGAGCTGCAACACAGCAGCAGCAACAAGAGTACCATAAAAGTATTTTAAAGACATGCTGATACCAAAATGCAAAAAAATGCTATGTCTGTAATAAAAAAGACACTATATTCTGTAAGATGGGCTTCAAAATGCACTGCTAAGAAAGCCTAACCCAGACCTAAAGTATGATATACGGAATGAATTTATGCCACACTTCCCAAGTGTATTTACATAACAGATTACTTGAAGCCATCTAAAACACATAAATAATAATGTTTACCCAAAAATACATATTAACCTACCCACTCTTCCCATCTTGCCATTCTTTCAGCCTTTTCCTCAGCTTCTTTACGCTCTTGTTCAGCTTTTTCTTGAGCTTCTTTCACAAGGCATTCCTCCGCTGCTTGGCGTTCCAAAGCCTCCTTTTCTTCATCTGTCAAACCATAATTCCGAGGTTCTCCAATTTCTTTGATGATCTTTGGTACAGTAAGTCTGTTCTCAGAATCTTCATATACAGCTACATCTTTTAAACAATGCAGGAGAGAACCATTTCAAGGCTTTTGTCAACTATCATCAATTATTGTGCAAGACCTAAAAATATATGGTGTTCATATTGTTTGAATTTTCAAGTAAAAGGTGGTGTTTTCAATTGCTTATGTCAATATTTTGTTACATAGAATGAAGTTTTCTAAATCTGATTTTCTTTACCAGTTTCAGCTAAAATAGTTTGCCTTTTAAGATAATGTAAGGAAGAAACATACTAAAATAAATTTTACAACTGTTGTTTAACAATTACAGCTTGCCCAGATTTTGAAACCCAAAAATGAGGTACTAATTCTCAGAGACATTCCTGACACCAATCTTAGGTCGACTTATCCAGATGCTTAAAACCATCAGTTTTGTTCTTCTCAACCCCCTGAATGCTACACAATAGCTTGTTAGGATGTGGCACAAACTCGTACAGATTTACAAATACACAGACCTTTCTCTATTCGATCTCTTACTGTGTTATATTTACAAAACAATTTTGTAGCTTCACGTAGGAACACGAAGACTGAACAAGACCTTCTCTTTCATTTTATTCCTTCTCCCCTTTTAATTGCTGGAAGTTACTTGCACATTAAACTTGACAAGAAAGAAGAAAAAGAAAAAAACAGAAGAACTAAGACTTTCTCCAGGGCTCTCTAGTTGCTGTATGCATTCAGTGTGGGGAGGCAAAAACAGTACAGGAATGTACATGGAAAAGAGGAAAAGTGGGCATTTGAAGTAGAGAATACAGAGGTAAAGGGCTTGTTCAGGGGCACAAAATGGAAGATGTAAAAGCACAGAAATGGATATGGAGAGCATGCAGATAAAGGGAAAAAGAAGAATTAGAACATAGAATTTAGATGAGAATCCAGTAGTCCCTGCTTCACAGTTCTTTAGGAAGTTATTTTGAAAGCCATTGGCAAAGCATTCTTCCCAGTTCTTTCTAATCACCGATTCAGGCAGAATCAGACTCTCAAATAGTAACATCATTTTTCCAAGAGGTAAAGTATTTGTGATTTGGACCTCAAATCCAAACTCTGATCATCAGTTGAGGAGGAAACGAACATAATTCTACGTGATAAAACTTATTTTACAGCTTCTTCTATCAAAAAATCAGGAATTACATTCCTGAAGTATTCCCAATTAAAGCAATACATTTGCTATGGCAAAGGGCCCATCATTTCTACAATTTTAGCTGCACCTGGATATTCAAATTACAAGGAAAATCACTTTTCTAGTCATTTAAAGTATTGCTAAGAATGGTATCAATGTTGAATTTGAGGTCTCAAGGACTGCATTATTTTCTTAGATGGCCACAGAAGAGTACCATGTACACTTTACAGCAATCATAATTAACTACATTTATCCTCAAAAACTCATGCCTTTTAAATGAAAAATGAAGTTAGCCCTGATGCTACTTGAGAGGAAAGATTGCTGGAAAAGGAGTTCATAAACTAAGGTCTTCAAAGGAAATTGCTGTTACAGCTTTTTGTATAAGATCTAACATGCCTGTATCACCATCCCCAATTTGCAAATGAGAAAAAACAAGACACAAGATAACCAACTTGCAGTCTTCATACAGTGAATCATCATAACAAAGCTGAGTTTCCAGAATCTTGAAACCCACTCCTTGTACTAACCATATTTCAGACTCAGAAAAATAATAATCATAAAAATGATACATAAAACCATATGTTCCCTTTTTTTAAATTTAAGGTGGAAGAAAAAAATTATGCTTGATTTGCTAAATATTGTTTCAAAATAATAAAAGTTAACCCCTTCTTCAGAATATGACTGAGAAAGCAGTTGGGTCTCTGATTAAATCCATTGCTACTTAATTCTATGCATCTGAAAATCCAGCTGGAACATTGACTGGAATGGAGGGGTATTGGCTGAGCTGAAGGATCCTCAGTGGTTATCTTTGTAATCTGTTCCTGCCATTTTACAATAGAAGCATCGCATCTGCATACTTCAGTGGGGAACAACCAGGAACGTGAATGTAGGTAACGAGACAGTTCTGAGACAAACAGGACCTAAAGATGATGCTCATCTGAACATGAGAATCAATGCTATACATTCAATGTGAAAATCATCGGGAACATCACAGCTGTGATACTGCAATAATTAAAATCAGTAGGCAAATGAGTTTCTGTATTTGGAATGGGCTAGAGTTTAAGAACAATCTTTAGGCATAGTTCTTAGCAGAAAACACTGATATTTTTTCACAGAGTATACACTTTATAGTACCCACCAAAATAAAACTCAGTCTTTGACAGTGCCACTACTTGCATATCTAGACGTGTATAAGCTAAGAATATGACTAATTGATGGCATCAGACATTAATATTTACCATTTCATATATTTACTTTCCATAGTAGAATTTCCTCAATTCTAAAATAATTATGCTCACTCACTCTTTTTTCCCGCTGCTACACTTCTTAACAACACATATTATTTTGAAAATAATCTCCATGACTGACAATAAATAAAAAACTTGGAAAATCAGTTATGACTAAAAGGGTCGAACAATGAACTTTTCATAATTCATCTCAAATAGACATTCCAAATATTAACTGTTTGATTTTAGTTGCAGAGTTTTCACCCTTCTTCTTTCTTTCCTCTCCTGTCCCCACAAAAACCCAGCTTTTCTTTAGAATGCTGTCACTCTGATCTCATTGGTTTTGAATAATCAGATTATAGTAATCTTCTCAAGATTTCCCAGTGATTGCAATTTTCTACATATGTAGGGAAGACAAATTTTCTCACATACAAGTATAGTGCAAAACAGATTCAGTCCCAACCTTCCACCTTTAATTTCTAATAATTTTCTTAAATGCTTCTTAATTTACAGATTACTCACATATTGTCATGGTGTTGCAAAATGTGGAAAATGTAAAAATATTCTTAAAAAGTTATGTTCTTTGATGTTTCATCTTTGTATGCTTTCAAGCTTGATCAGCAAGAAAGCAGATTTAACCCATGAAACAGACAGCAAGCTCTAAATGATGTCCAGGTGTTAAAAGAACAAATTACTTGTTGGTAGAATTACCTTGTTAAGGTTTAGGGCTGGACAAGATTCAGTGATCTCAGACTTATGGGATGTTAATAAAGCTCAGGAAGAGAGATGTACCACTGGCAATGGACACAAAGAATGCAGAATTTACAGGCATTTGGCAGAGTGCCCAAGATAAGGAAGAAACCAATGAAGCCAACTCAGAAATTGTGCTGAAATCAGCTCCAGCTGGGTAAAAGGTAATGCCAGCAGTGAGGAAATCACGACCACACAGTCAAGGACCACCGACTCAAGAAACTCACAGACTCAACAAAAGAGAAAGACTGAGCGTAGGAACCAAGAGAATCATTATCCAATAAAAGACTTAATACTAATTAATAAGAGAACTATATAACTTTTAGCCAATAAACACTAATTCCTTTGTTTGGTAAAATGTATAAATAGTGAAAAGTTTTGATAGTAGGGGTGTTTGATTTGTGGACTACCACCAAGCATAGAGGCTTGACTCTGAAATAAACCATCAATACCTCTCTTCGGCATGTAATTATTAGCTTGTTGCCCACCAGGTAATAAATCCGTAGACAACAATAGCATCTCAAGATAAGTCTAAAGAAAAAAATATAAGGAACCATAGTATTTAAGTCCATGAAAATGTACTATTACACCTATCTGAAAGGATGCCAGTACAGAGAACTGTAATCTAAGTCATAAAATTATTTTAATAATTAACCCTACAAAAATGAACAACTAAACTCCCAATTCTTAGAAAAAGGTTAACTGGAAAAGAACATTTTTTGCAGGTATATAATTAAATGCTTGTTATACATGTATTCTGCAATGTTACTAAAATATTATTTATATATGGACACTTACTATTTGATTTTTGCAAGTATTACATTTGTAAGAACAATTTTTTTTATTCTCATTAAATCTACTAATTTTATTATTCCATACCAATAAACAGAGGATGTATTTCAAGTTCATCAAAATAGTTGAGAACCGTTGTATCATCGGTATTTAACTTGCGGAAGCGTTTCAGACTTTGCAGGAACTGGTCCTCAGTATACCGAGTTCCAGCAACGACGCTCTCTGGCAGATTTATTATTCTGTTTTTAAGGAATTCATCAGATGCAGTCAAAGAAAAAACAAATTCTATGAAGAAGAACATATTGTTTGAATATATACAAAATTTCCAAAGGAATCAAGCAAAAACAGCAGGATAAAGCAATTTCTACACAGATGAAAACCACTCTATTTTAATTCCCAGCATAACCAATGTATTACATTTTTATTTCATTAAGCTGCTGTAATCACAACAAAGACAGCTACTACTGTTGTTATCAGCCAACAGTTGATGGCATTTTCACAAAAAAACGCAAACAAACAAGCCAGAAATTGAACCAAATCCTTCCTTTTAATTAAGAAAAACTTCTTCAACAGAAAGGTTGTCAAGCATTGGAATAAGCTGTCTGGATAAGCAATTGAGTCACCATCCCTGGAGGTATTTAAGAGATATGGAGGTGTGGCACTTAAGGACATGATTTAGTGGTGGACTTGGAAGTGCTGGGTTAACAGTTTGACTTGATGCTCTTAGTGGTCTTTTCCAGCCTAAATGATTCTATGATTAATTGTTGACTTTTAAATATGAGGGCAGCAGCATTACATGAAATAGATTTTTTTTTCTTAAGTTAAATTAAATAGGAACAGATGGAGTGATATTTTAGACTTCTCGTTGGTGGCAGCAATATTTCCTCAGTTGATTTAACTAGAAAATAAAACTCCTCAGTTTATTTAGAAAGAAATCTATCAAACTTACCAGGTATGATTATTGTATTAAATTTAGGCATTTTGCCTTTTGCTTCTTCTTCTCCTTCTTCTTCTTCATCTTCCACTAAAACAAAAGTAAGAAACAATTGACATTTTCATTTGAAGCAACAATATCACTATATTTGCTAAAAATGTGCCCAGTAAAACACAGGTTTGCCTATATCCAAATTATACTAATAACTGGAAATTAATCTAATCTTGACACCAGTTTAGAGAATTCAGTAAGTAATTGATGTTGCCAGCTACCGCAGAATTCTGCCTTGAGACACTAGTTGTTTGCCTATACTACAGACGTATGTACACGCACACACAATTTTTAAATATGTCCAATTTTAAAACTGCTGACTTATCTTTGGCCTCTCCTCCTGCCCAATAAATTATTCTGCAAAAAACAGAGACAAGGCTCAGAACGGTGAGTAGAAATATTTTACAACTCTATGGTTAAAATGTTTTTTGCCACTAAGGGTCTGCTGTTATGAACAGTCAGTAAAACTGCCTGTAGAGTATCAACTGGGATGACCATTTGCAGAACAGCCTACTAAGCTTAACAAGACTGTTATTTCTGTTGTTGCAATTTAAATGTGAAGATGATTCTTGGTCTTAATGTATGGACAGTGCTTGCTCACAACTTGAAATGTATGTTGCAGAGCTTCTGTGAAGTCATATCTACTGTAGATCATCTAATAAATCCACTCTAATTTGGCTCACAAAATATGTATTTGTGCACTGGCTGGACCTCTTCATTCAGTAGCTCTTAAATATTAAGAAGACATTCTGCTGTAGAGCTTGCTTAAGTGGAGTAGACCAACACTGGACAAGAAAGCATCCTCCATGTTTGTGCATTCCCTTTTTACTTTACCAGGAAAGATAGTCTGAAAATGATCTTGTGTATAAATTAAATAAGATACATTACAGTCCTTCTTACGTTCTAATACTCACACATCACAAAACTTTGGTTTGTATCTTGCACTGCAGCCACTACAGTGCTGATGCACCCAACTAGTATGGCACTGAGAACAGTCGTGATAATGACAATATCAGCAGCAATAAAAACAAAAGCAGCAACAAAACCAAACCAAGCAGTACATACCTTTAAAAAGATCCATTGCCTGTTCATAGGTCTCTGGGAACCCATCTAAAACATATCCCTGATTCCTACAAGGCATAGACATGAGCTTGTCCTTCATAATTTTAATAACATACTCATCACCTAGACGGCCTAAGACAAAGAAGGTTAATAGGTACCTAGTTTATAGAAAAAAAGAGATCTGAAATTATTTTACTAACATTGTAATAGAGTTTTCTTCTACTTAGACCCTAAAAAGTTAAATATTTCGAGTTACTATTTGTATATTATGCAGTGTCAGTGATCTATGGAACATTAAGGTGTAGATATAAAGTAAAATTACATTTGTGTTTACAAGGATATAAATATTAGTACTTTAATGATCTAAACATGAAATTAGTTTTATTTTGGATAATACAATCAGATTTTAATAGAAGCATTAAAGAAATATTTATAGAAAAATATAATGAAAAAACAATAATTTTCTATTTTCATTTTACAGTAAGACTTAAAGATAGTCTTGCAAAAAAGACGTGAGATAGGGTCTACAAGTTTCATTTTCAGATAGGTTGAGATACGAATTGGTTTATTAACTTGTCCTACATTGTTGAGAAAATATGCAGGAGGAACAAGTTAGGTTTGACCTGATTTTTTGTCCTTTTGCAAACATTAACTCCAGTTTCCTACTTTATTTTGCTTTGGCTATTAAAAGTCTTAGATATCTATAAACCATTCTAATCATAAAAGCATGTAACTATTTTAAAAGGCATTATTATTTTAAACAACACATCAAAGCATGCAGAAGAGATGCCGCCATAGATCTCATTACTGAAGCTTCCAGGTGTGTAAGAAGTTAATTTCTTTACAGATACACAAGATCCGAATCAGGTAAACCCTTACCAACAGAATGTACTTTTAAGGGACATCACTCTATACCACATGGAAAATGTTAAGCACTAAGACCAAAAGTACATGGCATTATTCATATGTAGATGATAACTAATACTTTTCAGCAAGGGACCTTTTTTCAACCTGCAGACTTTATAATTATTTCCAGGCTTCCATCAACGGTATTTACTTTCTAATGATGTATGAGGTTCTTAAATAACATCCACAATTTCATATGAGCGTGCACTTTTTTTTACTACAATACTTTTATTTTGCAAGTTTGATAAAGGTATAATTCACCAGCTTTTTACTTTATATTATATAAATTATGCTCTCTGCTCTGAGAAGAAAACATGACATTATTTAAAAAATCTGAGGTAGAAAGCTGAAAATGCTACAATTAAAGAAGCACCAAAATATTTTAGAAATATATCACTTTTAATATACAAGGTGTATAGTTGCTTTGGGTTTGTGTGGACAGGTTTTGAGGCAGAGGACAGACAGAAGTGGCTTCTCTGAGAAGCTGGTAGAAGCTTTCCTCATGTCCGACATATCCAATGCCAGAGGGCTCCAAGATGGATCTGCTGCTGACCAAATTTAAGCTAATCAGTGGGAGTAGTAATGCCTCTGCGGCAAAATATCCATGTGGGGAGAAAGTCATTGTGCAGAAATAAATGTGGCCAGAGAAGACAGAAGTGAGAATCTGTGAGAGAAACATCTCTGCAGACACCCAGGTCAGCAAAGAAGCAGGGCAGGAGGTGCTTCAGGCGCCAAGGCCAAGCTCCACCTGCAGCCCATGGTGCAGCCCATGGTGAGCAGGCTGTCACCGTGCTGCCCATGGAGGTCCAGGGGAGAGCTGAGATCCACCTACAGCCCATGGAGGAGGCCCGCTCGGGAGCTGGTGGATGTCCAAAAGAAGGCCGTGACCATGTGGGAAGCCCACACTGGAGCAGACTCCTGGCAGGACCTGTGGACCCATGAAGAGAGGAGCCCATTCTAGAGCTGGTTTGCTGGCTGCACTTGTGACCCCGGGGGGACCCACGCTNCAGCCTGTGCCTGAAGGATTGCATCCTGGGGAAGGGACCCATGCTGGAGCAGTTCATAAAGAACTCTAGTCCATGGGAAGGACTCACACTGGAGAAGTTTGTGGAGGAATGTCTGCTGTGTGAGGGACCCCACACTGGAGCAGGGGGAAGACTCCTCTCCCTGAGGAGGAAGCAGCAGCAGAAACATGTGATGAACTGACCATAACCGCTATTCTCCATGTCCCTGTGCTGCTTGTGGGAGGAGGTAGAGAATCATGAATAAAGTTAAATTCAGGAGAGAAGGGAGGGGTGGGTTCTCTGATTTCGATTGGTAATACATTTAAGTAATTTCCCCCAGTCATGTCTGTTTTGCCCATAACAGTACTCTGTTTGTGATCTCTCCCTGTCTTTATCTCAACTCATTATATTCATTATATTTCCTCTCCCTTGTCCAGTTGATTCTTGATTTTAATAGGAAGTAAAAGTGTAGACTACAAATTTATTTCCTGAATTCCATTTGCATAGGGTGCACTAGCTACCTGAATCCCACCATAGTACTTCGTATTTCCTACCTTTATTCTGCTTCATATTTTCTTTTATTCCTTCTAATAACTCCTTTGCTGCTTCTATGTTTTCACCCTCCTCCTGTACACCATCTTCTCCTTCTCCTTCTCCTTCTACTTCTCTTCCCACCCTGTCAGGTTCTTGAGCCACAATTTTCTCCTGATGACAAGAACAGAAATATGAATTGGCTCAGAAATTCCATTACCGAATATTTTTCATACACAGATAAAAAAAAAAAAAAAATAATTCCTTTCATGTATGCCCATGAACGGTGAGATACTGAGCAACTTTCATTCTCTAAAAAGACTTCAATGCAACACCCAGAGATGATCGGTATATTAAAAGATATTTCCATTCGAAAATAATGGGATTATAAGTAGTTTTTAAATGCTGCCAAACATTTTAAAATCACAGAAATTAAAATAATGGGAATATTAGAAAACAGCAACACACCAGATCTGCAATTTTTTCAGAAATCACATCATTTATCCTAATATAATGTAGCTTGTAATGTTTGCAGAGCTCCTCAGCAATGGTAGATTTGCCAGACCCAGGAGGACCATGAATGCAAACTTTGAGAGGCTGGAAAAAAGGATAAAGATATCACATTATTCAAACAGCACAGATTTTTTATATAAAATCAACAACATTTTTAATATGATTAATAGGAAATAATTGTACTTAAAACTAAAAATATATTTTTGTTGTATTCATTTATTTATTTCTTTCTGAATATCACCCACAGGTCTCAAGTAACATAGTTACTTAAATGTAGAAATTTACTGTTGGAGAAAAAGCATGCTTCTATTTAGTAGACTTACAGAACAGTTTGTTGTGGCTAGTTAATGTTTGAATAATCCAAAGAGATAAAACACAATCCCACAGATAGGATGCAGTGAATTTTGGAATGTGGTAGCAGATATTCTACTATAAACATGCAATAGTTGTACTTTCCAACTGAGGTAGAGTTGCTGTCATCAAAATTATTATTTTGACCTCAAAAATTCCAGATCCATCACAATCTTAAGTGATGTCTCATTTCAGCCTACCTAGCCTGAGGATAAGTGTAATTAGGATTCCAGTATACACTTATTAAGTATGTTATGCAATAAACTCAAAATCATACATAATTAAGTGCCTATCTTAATTTAGCAAATCTGACAGTACAAACTCTGCAATAGTTTCAGAGACAGTCTAGCTAGCCTTCCTTCTCCTTGCTACCTGGTATGTACTGGTTTTTTTAGTTAGATGCCTATGTACTTTGATGCAATAGTTTAACCCAAATGCAGATCCGATAATCCTTTCAGAGCTATGAAGGGGCTATCAAGAAATAATTTTTAACAATAGTAGCTTCATCTTGTTTTACATGCCCTGAAATCTTATCCAAAGTTTCAACTGGATATAGACATGCTAGACAGACTTCTCAATACTTGAATGTAAACAAGCACTTTTCTGTACCTTTCAGTAATCTATACATTTGAATACAGAAATTCTAAATATCAAGCTAATATGGGAAATAGTGAAGTTGCCCAGTAAATTACACAACAGCATAGAGTAAAATGAAGGCTATATTGCACTTGAATATCCACACTCACTAAATAGATAAAGAGCACTAAATACTCACCTAACTATTGACTACTATGAAAAAAGCTTAAATAAAATATACACTTGTTGTATTCCTGAGGCAAAATATACCAAGAGTGCCATATACTGCATAAAGAAACTAGCTTCAGAACAGCAGCTCTCCATCATGAAGCCAATTTGCATTTACAGAATTTCAGTTTTAGGCATAAAGAAAATAAAACTCAGTCATTATTTTTTTAACTTATATTGCCTCTTATTTAACTTCTGCATTTTAATTTCAAGTTTTTATGTTCACCTATTTTGCATCTATATCCATCTTCTATGTATTTTTACTTAATTAATTTAAGATTTATGTTTCTATAACCATTTCTATTGGGGAAAAAGAGAGAAAGGCAGTTTAAAATAGTATACACCAAAGCATTACCAGTAATCCTCGAGTTTGCTTGTATTCCATGACGACTTGTGCAATGTTCTCTATGAGTCCTGCCTCAGCAACCCACTTAATGTTGAAATTCTCTTTCAGATAAATAGGTTCCATTCGAAGGTTCACAAACAACATATCCACTTGCATTTGCTGAGGGAACAAAGCTACATTTATCTACAGATTTAAGCTATGCATGTTAAAAGAACAGCTGGAGCAAGAGACTAGAATGGATGGGGAGAATAGAAAGAATTAAAGCGTTGGGAAAGAAGATTTGCATACAAGGCAAAACAGATATTTTAAGCTTTTTAAAAATATTAATTTTCAATGTATATTTGTATTTGAGTGTTCTCATGATCTATTAGAACATGCAACACTAAACAATTATTCTGTATAATGAAAAGGTTTCCTAAAATTGCAAGGAATCACCTCTTTCATAAATTTATCAAGTGCCATCTTAAAACTACCTGGGTTGTGTTTTGTTTGTTTCTCCTATGAACAGTTTATTCCAGATAAATAGATGAATACAACATAATTTATGTATGCTGTGTTCGTCAGCCTTGGCAGCACTGCATTATTAACTTTTTTTGTTATTTTTATGATTTTGTGTAGGTTTTGTTAGAGTGCTCCAATATGCTAAGGTGAACAGTGACATCAGAGCTTCAGTGTTTTATTCATTTAAATCAGGCTATAACTCTCAAAATTCTCTCTTCTATGATGGCTAGATTTTACTTTGTTTATTTTCCAAATTTAAACTCACTTTAAATATTTTTAGGGATATTTTGGGATTAAGTTTTTCTGATGAAATAAAGAAAAAATAAATTATATATTTCATTATATTATACTTTTAAATTTAAATACTTTCCTGAAGTAATAAAAGAAAGAAAAGTACTGACTGTTAGCTCTTTGCTGAGGAATGCATTTTCTTTAGGAACCTTCTCAATTTTTCCTGGTCCAACATTTTTACTGATACACTGTCAGAAAAACAAACAAACAAATAAACAAAAAACCCCACACCAAAACCACTTAACAAATCAGATTCTTAGAAAAAAAATTGGACAGGATTTCTCTGGATGAAATATGTGCTTTAAATTTTATGTTACACCATGCCTGGAAAATCAGAATACTGATTTGAAATAGATCTAAGAACAATATATTAACTTTAATGTTAGTATTAAATAGCTTTTGGTTGGTAAGTAACACTTCTTCCTTAGTACCTGCAATAAAAAAACCAACCAAACAACAAAAAAACCCACAAAACAAACAAACAAACAAAAATAAAAAAAAAAACCAAAGAAACAACCCAAAACCACATAAAAGTTTTATAAAGCTCTTAAAAGTATGAATAAATTCCTAGTGTTTAAGATCTATTTGGATATCTTTATTTTTTTCCAGCACTTTCACCTCAGGTTCCTGAGGTATTTAATTCCATTAACAATTGGGAAAGGTTTTCAGATTAATGCCACTGACGACTCCCCATATATCATTTACATTTCATCATTAGACAGAAATAGTTAGTAATTCCTACAGCCCTTTAAAATAGATTTACATCCCACAACGTTCCATAAAATCGTAAACATTTGTATATACCATTATTGGAGACTGAAATATTATAGTTTATTACTTCAACATTTTCATGACGGAGTTTTGCCTATTATAGCAAAAACTGTTACAAAGGCTGCAGGGAAGGCCACCACACCTGGAACGGGGCTCTGCCTGGGGCCCTGGGCTGCTCGGGGATGAAGATAAGATAACGCAACAACTCGGGGCTGGGGAAAACGGATACACTCAGAGCACAAGCCTAACCCCTTCTGAGCGGAGACCGCAGCCCCAGGGCTATCAGCGGCCAGGCTCCCACAGAGCCTCCGCCAAAGGGGGGGCGGGTGGAGCTTTTGGGTGTGTGGCGAAAAAGCCTCTGGTGGAAGCGCAGTGAGCGCCCACCCTGCGCTGTGCAGAGGAGCCCAGCCGAGGGGCCCTTCGCCTGGGGAAAAGCTCATCCACAGCAGAAGGGGTGTGATGGCCCGTCAAAGGCCCCCCAGGGACCCCCAGACCCTGCACCAGGGATGATGCAACAGAGCCTCAGTGTCGCAGGGGACGGTGTCAAGCTGGCCCCCTGCAAGGGAGGCACGTGGGCGGTCCCACCTGGCCCAAAGTGGATATGGATCCACTGCATTCTGCACTTTTCGGCGTGGCGGTGGCGGCAGCAGGGGATCCTCATCACCAGAAGACCAGATGGAGGGGAGCAACGAGATGGCATTGGGACCCTCGGATGGGTGATGTGTTTCCACCTAACCCCTGTCACTCTCTCCATGTTGCCCCACCCCCCATGCACACTTCTTTCTCTATTTCTTTTTCTTTCGTCCTTTCTCTTTGTCTCTTTTACTATTAAATAAAATATATAAATTTTTAGCACTAAAATCTAACCTCATTTGGTTTTAGTTATGTTTTTTGGGTATATTTTGAACCATCAAAGTTCTTTCCATTTTATACATGGAGATTTAGTTTTCTTTGCTCTTCTGGGTTTAAACCGGACCGTAACAATCATCAGATCAAATAATCCAGCATTGTGGCTTCAATGATGTCAGTTAGCGGACACCCAAATGAAAGTAAGCATGGAAAAGGCATATATGATACTCCTTCCAAACACTCTTCTAATCTTCAGCTATTTTCAACTATGACTATAACGTGGGTGTTTCTCTCCCATGCACATTTCCAGTCTTCCCCTGGGCTGGTACAGCTCCCTGCTAAGACAACTCTCTGTAGCATCCCCTCCACTGGCAACTTCCTGTCCCCAAAAACTGTCCACTTGCTCCTGTCCTCTATTTCCCATTTCTAAACAACCACATACCCATGAAAGGACACCAGCCGCTCTCCTTGGGGTGCCTACCTGAACCAAAGCACAGGTTTCATCTTCGAGTGAGCTCCCTAACGCACTCTTTCATTAAACTCTCTTTGATACAACCAAAAAAAAAAAAATGGGCTCTTATGTTCAGTCCTTATGTAATCATTGTTCAATCTACATGAGCAAGTGTCCTATGAGTTGACTCCCACTATCACAGTGTATAGTTCACCACTGTCATCCAGACTACTTTTAGACATAATTTCAAAACTCTTGGAAAAAAAAGGTATCTTCCACAAAATGGAGGGAAACACGTGATAAAGACTGTGTATCTAATCACAGTACTGTGAATCCCATAACAATTCTCCATAACTTTCTTAGGTAAAATTTCTAATTAAGTTAATGATAATAATGCAAAAAATAGTTCTGCAAGATCAAGTAATGTATTTTGTTCAAAGGACAGAAGTCTTAGAGGATTTCAAAATAATCTTCAATGTAATTTACCACTCAAGATAATTCAGGAAGACCTAGGAACTTCTACTCCAGTAAAAAGTATAATTTTAAAACCTTACATACAGATATATTTTTTTAAAAAAAGCGAGAAAGAAACTCAAATCTCTTACTTTTAGCAGCTCTCTTACCTTTACTAATTCTTCAAGCGTGTGCATTGATGTATCTACTGCCAGTACATACTGAAGGTCTGGCCTGTGGTCTGCTACATTTTGCAACACTCTGAAACACAGCAAGTACAGCCCGGGCTGGTACTCGGAGAAGCATCCAGGGCTTTCCTAGTTAAATGCATTTCAGAAACCTTACCGAGAGGCTGCAAATTCTTGCAGAACCTTTCGGAGCATGACATTTTCATTAATATTTTACTTAATAAAGAAGCACAGCTACACATTTTGTTTGGAAAGAAGTTATAAGAATAAAAAGCTATATCTGTAGAAGATATTATCTTAGTCTGCTGCAGAGTCCACAACCCATTTCCAGTTCTGTGCCAGTATCACACTCTAGACTGAGCATGACTTGTTTATTAAAAGCAAAGCACCAGTGCAACAGTCAGATAAGGTTTACAGAAGACACATCTACTTCTAAAGAAACTGAGGGCTCTGTTTGACTCAGTTAAAAGGGCCCAAGAGTGACCTTAAACCAACCCACCTAATTTAAAAGCCTCAGTACTCTGGGTTTGGATTTGTTATCTAGCTAGGTATCAATTATAGCTCAGAGAATTTTTTTTTTCACTTACACTGCTAAATCACGAATATGAATGGTTGGAATAATATTGTTTCCATCTCCAAAAACAGGTATTGCAGGAGTCTCACCAAGCCAACACATCTGAAAATACAGAGAATAAAGTCAGAAAAAATGGTTACTTTAAACTTGAGCTAAAAAAAGAATATTTGATTACTAGGCAAACTTGTATATTCAAGATTTAAAGTTGAGTTTATTGAATAATTAATGGAACTGAAAGAAAGGAGACCATTCTTGAGAAATACTGATTGGCAGCCTACTAAAAACAAGACTTTTTTTTTTTTTTTTCACGACCATTCTTTAATCTTGACAAATATGACTTTGTATCACCCAAAAAACAAATGCTGGGGGGGGTGGAGGGGTGGGAGAGAGAAAGAGACTGTGATGTTGAGAAGAAAGACATTTCCCTGGATTCCATTTATATGACAGACATGTTCTCACTGGAAAGTACATACAGAGATACTGTTCAAAAACCACAGAAATATCTAAGAAAAAATAGAGCCAAAAAAGAGAAAAAACACTTCCACTGTAGCTAAAGTATTTCAAAAGGATTAAATAAACAATTCTGCTCATGAAAGCATTAAGCTCATGATACCAAGGCTGCTAAAAACAGATTCAATTCCGGTGCAGTTTGCCCTAGAAATTAAATGATCCTTCAAACATAGTTGGATGTCTACCTTAAAAAAGTAGTGAAAGAGTCCTTCCTCAGCTCCATATTGGTGTCCTGAGGCAACAACGTAAGTTGAAAACTTTTCTTTGTTCTGTGAAGTGAAATCAGCAAGAAAGTTTTTATTAAAATCTCATACTGCAATCGGGATACAGGATTACACTGACTCTTGAATACGTGTGCACTAAATATACAAAGTGTATAAACTGTATCACTTCCAAGTTGTAACTAGATCAATTGTTGCATATTCCCTCGCTTCCTGGGTTATATTGTTATTACTTCCATCAAAAAAAGTTGTCTACAGCTGTCTTCAAAAAAAAGGTCTGTCTACATTTGAACAGAAATTATAAAATTAAAATAATATTAAGAGTTCAGATTTGGAATTTCTGTAAATCAATTAAGTGAACAGTAACTCATGCTTCTACTTTCTATTTTCAAGAAAAAATAACTCTGAAATCCATTGCAGCTATTTTTTCAGTGCATTATATTTGCATTTGGCTGTCTAAAGGAGCAGAAAATGCTGGATTAAAGATTTTACAATTTCTTTGCTTTCATTTTGATGCACAATTAAAATTTTTTTTTTAAATTATTTAAATCTTTTCCTAACCACATATCATGATTAGCCCACATATTTTTGGCTGATCATTATTGTGTAATGGCATAAATTTGCCTGCCTGCTTGGACATACATGTTACTGTTTGCATCATTGGTGAGGATGGTTATACAGGAAAAAAAAAAGGATTTCTAAATCATCTGAAAGGAAAAAGACTTTCCAGGAAGTCTTTTGAATTAGTCACTTTGAAATTTTTAAGATAAAACAAAATTATTAAATAATTCTTATGTTGTAAAGATCCTAGGCATCATGTATCTCCATCATACAATGTAAAAGAACTTGCCTTTACCAGCAGTGGGAATACATGTGCAGATTTGAGATCTATGTTTTTGAGGGTGGGGTATGAACCTTTTGTTATCACCTTTATAATATTTCAGAAACAGAAAAATAAAGCAGTCTTAGCCAATCTTTAATTATATAAGCAAAGCATCATATAACTCGATGACAAGTTGCAAAGTCAGTGTGTTGTATCTATGTAAGTATATCGATAAAGCTGCAAAGTGAAACCTTGTTACAAAAACTACTTCAACTCACTTGAATTCAACAGCTCGTTATTAATCATGAGAAACACTAAACTTAGAAAACATTACAAATTGCAGAAGAGCTTCCCTGTGAGGACAGCTACTTGTTTCAAACACCCTTAAGGCCACAGAAGGACTTTGCCATGAGATAGACACAGAAGGGAGCTACAGAATAACTCTAACTCCAAGCACGGCAGGAGTGAGATCTGCTAAGTACATCCTGGTTAATGCACCTGGACAAAAATTCCTACTGTGGCAAAAGTGTAAGGAAGCAACTGCTCATATTCATATCACTGGCCAAAGATCACCCCTAGTTATAGGTCAGATGGCAACCATCACCAAACACTGATGCTCCGCTGAATATGCGTCTGTGGATACCTGGAACTTGAACTGTAAGATAAACCACCACAGCAGCAACTCGAGATAAGAAAAGAAAAAGGTGGCACTGCTGTCTGGGTGTTATCCCAGGGGACATTAACAAAGCTTGGGGAGAAGAACGTTTTGCTGATAATGATCACAAAGAATGCAGAATTTACAGGCCACAAGGAAAGCCAGCTCAGCAAGTGTGCTGAAATCAGCTCCAACTGGGTAAAAGGTAATTCTGGTAGGAGGAGAATGTGACCACCAACTCACGCCCACTGACTCAAGAAACCCATCAACTCAAAAGAAGAGAAAGACTGAGCATGGGACTAATTAGCATTAGAAGTGAGGGAATAATTTAACCAATAGATTAAGAGAACTGTGTAGCCAATGAATTATAATTCCTTTGCTTGCTAAAATATATAAATATGAAAAGTTTTGAACTACCTTGGGACTCCCATCACTGAGAAGTCCAGTATGAGGAAGGACCAACATAATGCCACTGGATCCTTGGGTGGTGACTATCTTCTGCTTGATCTCTCTTCTGTTTTCTATTTCTTTCTATCTCTCTACATCAAATTCATTGTTAAATAAAATCTGTATCATTGACTTCAGCTTATGGTCTCCTTTGCATCTTAATTTGGGCAGAGGTATCTCACTACTTGGATCTTAACACACACAGAGTTTGCTTGGGTAATACCATGTTTGTACCTAAGAGCAGCAGCTCCCAGGGTTGTTCTGGACAGACCGCAAATATATCCCAGAAGACATGTAGTAATTTCCCTCTCCTAGCAGGAAAAATCTGCCTCTCCTGAATGCACAGGAGGTGCTATTTCTGATTTCCCTTAAAAAGAATGCAACGTAGGATTTTCTTCCACATACCTTGTGCTAACTCCTGCCTCATGTGAAGACAAACCATAGTTTGGCACAGAGAGCTGTATTTCACTGAAACACAAACCTCTAAAATTGGTTCAGTTCCTCTAATAATGGTTACTTAGTGTCACAAGGCACCCATATGAGAAGGTACGACTTGAAGTCACTTGGCTACAGGAAAGTTTAAAAAGAAGGCCATTCTTAGGCAAGTTGCGGTTCCACACGGCATGTTTAGTCCCGGGTGAGGAATGTCACGTTCCCATGTATTGTTCATTAAAGCCACTAGGTGTCACTTTCTAGCTGGGATCATCACTTCCAGCCTGTGGTTGTTTTACGCTTGTTTGCTTGCTTTGTTCTAATAAATTGCTTGGGGTGTGAGAGAGGTCTAAATGGATTCGGGAACTGTGATGTCACTGAGAACAGAGCTGGGGGATGAAGAGCTTTTCTGCCTGCGGTAGGCGGATATTTCTCCAAGTATTCTGAATTTGGCAAAACCCCAGAGATTGCAGCTTCTGAGAAAAATGACACAGCTTAGACGTCCTGAATGCCACAAAGGTAAAGGTAAAAAATTGCTAGTGATAAAAAGCAAAGACTCTTTAACATGACTGTTACTGAATTTTAATCGAAAAATAGGTGAGAGAGACACTAATGCAGAGAGGTGAAATCTTGCTTTACGAAACAACTTTCATTAAATTGCGCTCTGAACAGACAACAAGGCTTAGAAAACCTTCTATTCTTGGTGCAAGAGCTTCTCTACCTGGCTGACAAGACTGATGAATCCTAGTGTCTGAGTTCTTTGCAGGGAGTGATAACATCGTAATTTCTTTCACTGGTGGCAAGTTCCCTAGATACCATCGAATTTAGAAATGAGTAAGGACTGTAATCCAGAAGTCTCCAGCCATCACAAGAAGCCAAAAGTGATTTCATGGGAAGAACAGATGCTTTGGAGCCTTCCTCTTACAAAGTGCTGACAGAAACCGTCCAGGGCCAGTGAACCCATTGATGCTGACACTGGACTTCTGGAGGAAAAGGGCTCCTTTTGAAAGGGTTACAGCAGGCAGGTATTGAAAATATTCAAGTTGCTTTATCATGTACTGCTACGTATCTGTCTTCTCAACAGATGTTCAGCCTGACAAACTCTTGGAAGCTAATTACATAAATACCTTTGGTATGCAGCGACTCAGTGCTTTGGACTAGTCAGAAAAATAATTAATGGTTCATCAGGGTGTTAAGTGGTGGCAGAAGTTAACACAAGGTTTGATGGATGCCGTTTAAAGTTTTCTTGTTTTTAACATCACAAGTGTGAAACTTATCCCATGGTCTTATAATCCCTTGTTAGCACAGTAAAAGAGAAACTAATGTACCACTGATTTTTCAAGCTGTAAACCAAATTTTTACTTGTATTCTGTGCTATTAGACCCACAGTAGAACAGAATATAATTTCTAGTGCAATTTTCTCAGCAGGGCATAAGATGGCAAATGTATGCTCAAATCAGAGAAACTTTTTTTTCCATAATAAACTCTGTTATTAGCCAGATAAATTTCTGCAATGGACATTGAATTATACTGTTTATGGGAGACTCCTAACACAGAAAAAGAATGACCAAATGTCACCTTCATCATCCAATGTATTTTCTTGTCTTCCTAACCTCCTCACTACTCCACCACTAATGACAACAGCTTCCATCTTCGTGAATTGTAAGCTGAGGCAGTGTTGGTATTTATTTAATAATTGTTCTTAAATACACATAGAGGCATAGTCTGTTCTCTAACAAGATTAGTAGTCTAATTAGTTCAAAGTGAGCAAAGCTGAAGGAGGGGATTTTAAAACATATAAAGTGATAATGTATTTTAGCTATTCTGTGTCAGCTCTATGGCCATGAATTTAAAATGAATTATGGGGTGGAATAAAAGTCAACAAGGCCTCTGCTCCAAGAGCACAAACTATCCAGGGACATGCTAGGTGTGGCCTGAACATCTAAGTATTTAAATGACACATAATACTAACATAGCTTGCTAATATTTAAATATGTTGATTTTCTTTAGAACTGTACTAATATCCCATTCCTCTACAAACTTTCTTCCTCAAATCCTTCCACACACAGACCCCAGCATTGATTCTCTCTGGTACAACCAAAGAAATAGTATTTTTTTAAGATAAGCATGATTTACTCCCTATCTAAGGAAAAAAAAGAATTTGGGATTTATACTATACATACACTTGGGTTTCAAAAGACATTAGAGTATTCTCTAGGTTACTATATTTATTAATAACTTAGATCATTGATATTTACAAAGACAATAACATATTCTTAAAACTTATTCAAACAGTTGGTAATTTCCATTACTAAGATAGATCTCTAAATAAGAAGACAAACCAACTTATTTTTATAAAAAAGTTCTATACATACAGTTTTCCCAAGTTTCACAATGTGTTTTTCAGCATTTATGTAATCCATAAAGCTAGGATGAGATTTTCTTTTGCGAAAATCTTCATCATTAAAAGGAGTTTCAGGATTTTCCTATGAAGAAAAAAATGTAATTGATATATATTTCTTAAAACAGAAAATTTTTTAGAGGACTAGATGGTTAAAGGAAGTTCTTTAAAAGTATTTAAAAATCTGTTTTAACTTTGTCTTCATTTGAAATTCTTCAAGGTTCTGAATTTGATACTTGAAATTTAACATTTTGAAAATTTCATTAGTTCAATTTAAAATTTCACAATAAAAGATTTTAAACTACTTTTCATATTTTAAAAAACACTAGTTTTTATTTTTTATATCTATATCATTACAAAAGGTTGAAAAACTATTTCTGTAGCACTGAATTTGAGAATTGCAATAGCATACTACATAGCACCCAACATGGTTCCTGAAAATACTTTATATATATTGATATAAAGATATATCTATTTCAATTATGTATTTAATTAAATATGCAGTTAACATGGGACTTTTTTAATGACTGAAAGACAGTGCATATTGAGGTTAGCATTTGTGTCACCTCTTGACCAAGCAACTTCTTATGTCTTTCTGTATCATTATAGCCCAATGCCTAAACTTTTCTGTCAGCGAATTACATCTAACAATTTTGGCAGTAAGTAGTGAATGAAAGAAGGGTGAAAGAATCCTAAAAACTCCCTCACTTTATTTGCTCTCATTGAAGTACACACCTGAAATATATTGTGTAATTGAATGTAATGAATATTTTCCATTAAATGGCAACATTTGGTTAAAAAAAAAGAGAATGTTTTAATATTACTCACAGGGTCAGGGAGTTTGGTATTTCCCCAGGTCATTATTGTTGAAATGAGGATGAATAACTTTTGTTTTGCAAAAGTCTCTATTTCCTTATGTAGGGCTGTTAAATGAAGGCAAGGATTTTATTTTAAACCGTATTATTCAAACTGTATTTTTGCTTCTATATGAAGGTCCTCTACAGACACTCATATCAATGTTCTATGTGATGTCTTTTTAAGCAAATGCTCTTTGAGTTAATATAAAATAAAGATAATAAATCAGGAAAGAGAACAAATAGAGTAATAATAGTAAGAAAAAAACCCAAATTATTGGGAATTGACATAATTGCCACAGAGCTACATATTATGGGGAAAAATCCCCAACAAGACAATCTATACTAAGAAATTATTCATCTTTATTGACTGCTGAAATACTGAAAGAAAATAAAAAAGTGTGGGTTTTTCATGACAGGAAAAAAAAGTTACTGAATGCAAACAAAGTTTATTTTAATATCAAACAAAATAATGAAATTTTTGTTATGCAAATTACTCTGTTTTCTGAGTGTTCATACTATAAAGAGGAAAGCATAATTTAGTTTAGGTATCATAGAAAGAATGATATTGCACTCTCACCATGAAAGGATTCCATCTGCCTATTAGAATTTGGGTGTAACAATAAGGAGAAAGTTTCCAAAAGACTGTAAGTAATATTTTTATTGGACTTTCAAGAAAAATAAAATAATTATATAAAATATTGAAACATTCTTTGAATACCACAGGAGCAAATTTTCTACCCACCTCCCGAAGCAAAGAGATGAGACGATGGTTGACAGTTATTTAGGGAAACTACTGCCTACACAGATGTGTCATTTAAAGAGTTGGACCATTCCATGTCAGCTTCTCTCCCTTCTGAATGTGACAGTGCATTCCATGGTTCCTTGCTATTTAACCAAACAATTTGTGCAGCATTTCTCCATCACCCAATTTTTATTAAGGTGAACTATAAATCCCAGGTAATTTCATTATACATTTATGGCAAATTTTGATAGCTGCATAGAAACTAAATTTCCTGTTCAGGTATAGTTATACTAACCAGAAGCAGCCCACGTTGCTTCCTCAATTTGGTTTGCATCCTCAGTGATATTATATAAAACAATTTCACACTCAAGCAAGTGACTTAAGAGTGCTTCTCTAGAAGAGACCTGAGGGAAAAACAGTTAGATTCTGTCATTAGAAAAAAAAATTTTCAAGTTCAATTTCTGGATAGAATGTGATTTTCTAACACTAGAATGTTGGAATTATTTATAAGATAGTTATCAAACTTTTATCTGTCAGATACAAGGAAGCTGATGAAATGGAAATTAAATGCTGAAATTTCTAATTTAGAGTACACATTAACATAGATCAGAAATATGGACTTTTAATGGTATTTTAGGATCCATATTTTTAGTGCATTTGTGAGTATCAAAAAATATCTATTACTTGTCCAAGTATTTTAAACAACTATCCATTGGCAGAATGGAGAAGACATAAAAAAATGTCCATTTCCTTGCAAGATAGCATCCTGTAATTTTTATTAAGTGCAAATTGTCTGTATCACTTGAGCAAATCCAGCAAACACTTTGGGCGAAAGCAGTGGTTAAAACTAAACACTGTCAGCCATAATTTCCTGATTGAACAGTTCAGCTGTATAGACACTTGAATCAAAATTTTTGAATGCTTGAAGAGATTCTTCAATATGAAGAACAGTAATCAGTTTATAATAAGCAGCTTGAGACAGAGGCAATTCTAATTTCAGGAAACTAAATCAAGCAATAAGCAATCACATTCATAAGAGCAAGCCTTCTTTAGTTAATTAAACTCTGGACATACACATCTTTATACAAAGATGGAGGTATTCAGAACAATTAGCTGCTAGAGAAAGCTGTGATTTCAGTGAACAGTTAAGGGGGACACTAATTTTGATTCCAGCACCACTACCTTCAAAAGGGTGATAAAAGACAAAAAGAAGATGAGAGATACTTGAAGGGTAAGCTTTGAGAAAGAGAAAGCAGACCTGTGGATCATCCAGACAGATTTTTAAAAAAAGTTATGAAGAGGATATCATCTATTTTCTGTTTGAGTTCCTTCCTTTTACTCTTTGCTGTGTCAGATCTAGAAGAGAGGAAGCCAGAGCACATGCAGGAAGCAGAAGGACTAAAATAGATAAATACAGCTTCCAGCAGGAACAAAAGACCATTTCATTAGTGCAGGTCATTTTACATGACTCGTGATATTTCTAATGCTGTCTAATGGCAATCTGAAGCAAAACTCATACTTACTGCATACGTTTCCTTTGCAAAACGTGGATTGGTACTCTCTGGTTTAGAAAGAGTACCCACTATTTCGTAGACTTCCTCCTTTGAGGTAGTGGGAACCTCAACAGCTGAACCATTTTCATCTTCCTCCTCTTCTGCATCTGGGCTTTCAAGCGTGGCCCCAACAACACAGCTGGATAAATACTGCAATATACAAGACACGTAATTTGTATACAAATATCTATTGAGCCCTACACAGCTTCTCGTGATCTCCAGAAGGCACCAGCACCGTCCGACCAGCCCTGCTCCTGTTGTTCCTAATGCGCTTCAGAAAGGCTTCCCATTGAAGGGAAAAGCTTAGGGACTGCTCAGCCTCAGCTGGAATGCTTTGTCTTGACTTGTGTCCTACGCCTCAAAGCCGAAGGCGCTGGCGAGCCCCTGGATGCCTCCACTCCGCACCCGGCTCCGCTCGGGCAGGGGTTACCTCACAGGGATGCTGGCTATCGCCCTCCACAGCGATCAGCTGCTGCCTGACCTCTCCCGGCCGGCTTTATCCCCATCTCCTGCTCTTAACTCTTAATCTTTACTCCTCATTATCTTAACCCTTTAATTGCTACGGTCCCTCTCCTCAGCAGCTATTTCCGCTGACCCCGCTGCCCGCCCGGCCGAGCTCGCCGGGGACCAGCCGCGGCTCCCCGGCCGGCGGAGGTGCCTGAGGTGGAAAGAAGCCGCGGCCGGGAGCAGCTGCCACGGCCCCGCGGTCACCTCGCCGATGCTGCGGCCGCAGTAAGAGTCGAGGTGGTTGAGGAAGACGCGGCGGCCCGGCGGCGCCTCCGCCATGGCCGCAGCCCGGGACGCGGCCCGTTGCCGCGCGACCGGCGGCGGGCGCACTTCCCCCGGCCGCCGCTGGGGGCGCGCCCCCCACAGCAGCGCCCCGGCGCGGGACACGGGGGGCGGCGGCCGCCCCCCAGCCCGGGACCGTGCTCCGAACGGCGCGGGACTGTGTGCCACTGCCGAGACAAAAATAGCTTTTAATTAGGTTATCGGCCGTCCTTTCCGAGAGCAGGCAGGCTCTGGGGCTGCTTAGGCGATTCACAGATTAGCAGCTACACTAGCAGCTCTTACTCAGAGCTTCGGAGAATGGAAACAACTGGCAGCTGAAGTAGACCCGAAATTCTGCCTCCCCAGCGCTGCGGAGACGCTCCCTCCGTAAGGGCAGCAATGCCCCAGCACAGGCAGGGGAGAGCGTTTTGGTCATCCTCAGTAACCCAGGAGCGGTGGAATGACATAATGACATTGCTGTCCTACTTTCGGGTTAACACTGCAATATAGTTTAAGAAATAGCTCAAGTTTCTTCTGTTAACACCTACAAAACACCTGTTTTGAAAGTATGCTTATAATAAGTACACGGTTTAAAGACCTCTAAGACAAAAAAAACCCCAAAAATAAACCCCAAAATTTAGCAATGAAACATTACTTTGGCATTTTTCCACTTGAATTTCTAACACTCCAAGTCCTTTACAATCACATACCTTACCTTGCTTTTTCCTGATAAAGTTTCAGCTGATAGAAGTTTGCAGACAGTTTCCCAAATACTTGACAGCTATTTAAGATTCTTCTAAGGGCATAATGACTACAGTTGTTCACTCTCCACTTTGCAGTAACTCCACCCCCCACAAGAAAACTGCAACGCACGGGTGCATTTATTTAATTCTTTAGTCATTGAAATTGAACAAGTAAATCAGTTGCAAGGAAAAATATTCAAATATAAATTTGCTAAAGTACATTCTCCTCACAGAGGACTAACCACGTGCCACAGACCTGTGTGCAAAAGAGAGCCTATGAACAATTTTTGGAGCATGGAAGCATACCCTAGGGCAGTGAACTAGTTTCAGAAGTTTCAACCCAAAAAGATAATAACCAGGAAATTAAGCTCTCAGAAACAGAAACACTAATTACAGTTGTCTTGTCATAGTTGCACATTGCTAACCCAAAGCCATTACAAAAGCTCTACTAGGCTTGTCTGATCAAGATGACTAACCCATAGCAGGTAGAAGTCAACATGGCTCTACCGAAGTCACTGGAATCTGTGAGAACCAATAAATCCCTAAATGTGGCTCCAAAAAAGCTACTGCATGTACTTGTCACAAAAGCATTGAAGAATAATGGCAGGATTATTTAAATAAAGACCACAAATATAGAATAATAGAAGAATACAAAATGTGTGAATGTCACAGAGCATCAGTTCAACTGTACAAGCATTTCTGCCCAACTCTGATTTTTAAAAAGTCTACCATTCAATACATACTTAAAAAGTTATAGCAGAACAATAGATTTATAAAGAGAGTTGTACCAGTTTTTAAGTAGAAAATACAAGTTACATCTTCCAGCTTGTATTAGTCTTAGCAAATTTCATACAGCCTTTGGTTTCAAACCAATACAATGCAATTAATATTACAGTGCTTACTTTAGTATTCATTAGGAGAGGACACCGTACAACTGAGGGAGAAAATGTGAAAATTGGGAGTACCAAAGTACCGTATTATAGAAAGTAAAGGCTGAAGCAAAAATACTCTTGAGTATATCCTGTACATCATGTAAACACACATTTGAAATAGTAAACAGGCCTTCAAAGCCTCTCAAACAGCTGCAGTATAGCATACATATATATAGCATAGATAACATCATTTTTAGGAAATGTGTAGCCCATTAATTCTGTGCTTAATCATTTGCGGTTCAGACATTCAATACATTAATATATAAGCAATTCATCTTGTGTATTATTTGGAGCTTGCTGGTTGCCATAGACAAGGACAGATCAATTAATGCTAAGCCTTGCTTTTAACTCAGATACTGCCACTATATAAGCAATGCTCAACTGTTGAAGAACCATCTTTCTTGCTACAAAGCTGACAACTTTCTGATTTATGTATAGCAAATCAAGCAGAAATTCATTGCAGAAGTTTTCCAGTTATGTTTCCATTAACTGGGTAAAGCAAGTAGTTACTTTCTATTTCAAAAAGAAAGCATGAAAATTATCAGTAAGCACACACACAAAGAATTACTACTTATATCTATAACATTCAGTCTCTATTTTTTTAGTTTTGAATACTAAGACTTGGAAAAAGACCAAGGTTTTTGAACATTGTATGGAGCAACTTACATGCTCATTTACAACAAAAAGTAAAATTAAGATTTTTTTCCGCTATTTATCAAAGTAGCTTTTAATAACACTGTGATATATGCAAATCCATGGTAGCAAAATGTTATATAATATACTTGTTAAAACATATAAACGTTTTATAATAATGTACTAGCTTGAAGCAGACTTTAATGCAAGAAACGAAGCTTAAGATGTTTGTAAGGAAGATCTCTGCTCCATACTAAGAATTCCTTCTGGCACTGAATCTTCCTCATATCTGGGTAAATCATGACTGACTTTCTTTCTTCAAAGCTTCTAGTCTTTGTAGTAATGCATTTCCAAACACCTCTCGATATGCAGGGCTGAGAGAGTCCAACAAGGAGTAGACAGTTTCATGGTATGGAGTTTGCAGTCTGTCATCAGTCTGATCAAAATCATAAGCTACCACCTGCAACAAAGAATTGGGTGGTTAAATTTCTGTGGTGATGATCACCTCGGCACATGTAGCACAACATTTAACTTTGCCAATCAGGGTAGTACAGTAACGTGATAACAAAAAATAGTGGATTTAAATCAGAGTCTCTGCTTTCTACTATGGAGCTTACTGGTTACACAGTATTTAAGACAATTTCAAATACCTTTTGTCCAAACCTCAGAATATTAGTAAAATACATCATTATGATCTTTGAAAAGAAGTCTCACATCTACATGTCTGTACAAAAATTACAAATGGTGCAAAAAGGAATTGTATAGATGCTGTATTATTGACTTTGTGAGTACTTGAGAAACCCTAAGACTGACACACCTCTAACAAATTGCTGATTCTATCTTCATAATTTTGTGTCTTAAATTCCTGTTTTTTTAATTAACTTCTCTTCTTTCTTTGTTGGAAGTAAATAAAGTTCCCTCTTCTAGAAAAAAACATGTAGAAGAGGCTTTCATAAAAGTACAAGAGGAGTATGTATGGTTGTCAGTGAAGCCTTTTTCTAGGCACCTTTTGAATATGCTGATTGTTCAAAACAAACATGTTTAAGAAATTGTAAACGAATTAGTTTACCCTGAGTCCTGCTTCAGTGAGCTCCAGACAGTATCTGTTCCTTTCTCTGGTTTCCACATTGATATATGCCACATCCTCTGCACAGGGAAGGGTTTTTGACACAAACATGTTGCTGACGGCAAACAAAACATCATTTACAACAGCTTCAGCTTCTAGTCTCATATCTTTCACATCTGTTCCTTCGAAGTCTCTATAATCAGAATCCTCTTCAAACCCTGTACTATTGGGCAACTCCATAGGATTGCAATCAGTCTCCATTCTGCATATAGAAACATTTATTTTAGATTTATTATACCACTGCACTCAATATATATTAACATCATAAACACAAGTTATATCTTAAACAGACATACTTAGCATTGTCCAAAAACAAAGGAAATCCTGAGACACAGCGACTTCCATAACTTGTGAAATGACAGTCTGGAGAACTCAAACCCAAGATAATCAGAACAAGTGCTGAAGAAGATTACATGAACGTTTAGAAGTGGTATCAGTATCACTGAAGCTAGTTTTTCTTAGGCAAGTTAACTCGCATTCTGTGGTATAAGACTCTGTTAGGATTCAGTAGTCATTAATTCTGCCCTTTGCTGATCCAGAATGCAGGAGGAAGACAAGTCATGCCTGGAAAAACTGAAATCAATAGCTGCAGAAAACAAAAACCTACTGTTAGTGAATTTAAGGGAGACTTAGAAAAGTCTGTGAAATGAATGAGTTAGCAGAGACTTTAGGCATTAACGGCAGCTGTTTGTTACAGTCACTAAAGAATAAAGCTCCTGTTCATCTTTTACACACAACTGCCGATACATTTCAGAGGCACAGGCTGCTGGTCTTTGGGAGCAATTGGTACCAAAACGGGACAGCCCCAGCGGGGTTATCACCGCGGCTCCGGCAGTGGCCCCGCGGGTACCGGTCTCGCCAGGAGGCCTCGGGTGACACCCGCGGCACCTGCCTGAGGCACCAGGGAAAGCCCCTTCGGACGAGCCCCGAGAGCTCCGGTAGCTGAGCACTGCTGCCAGGAGGAAACGGGGGCTGCCAATCACCGATCCGCAACATGCGGGACATTCACTGCACGGGATACACCGCTTCCTGCCAAATCCCACCTTGGCCCTACAAACAATATTCCGAAGAAGATGAAGGCAATAGGGGAGCTGGATACCGAGCTGCGCAGCCTCCCGTTCCCACGGACCGCAGCCCCGCCGCGCCCGGAGCGCACCCACCAGCGCCGGCGGGCGGCCGAGGCCCCGCCGCCCGACTCCGCAGGGCTCCGGACG
>VWPU01006173.1:0-88240 GCA_013398955.1 Callaeas wilsoni
CCCCCCGCCCCCCGGTGCGGATGAGGTATACACAGAAATCAAAGTGGGATGATTAAGGCTGTTCTTGAAAGAAAAGGGGTGCCCGGCGGCAGGCGCGCTGGCTGCGTGGCGAGGGCGAGCGCGGCCCTTTCAATGCTTCCAATGGCTTCGGGACACGCGCCCAGCCGGCCGCGCCGCCTGTCAGAGTCCTATGGCCTCGTATTTCGGTAGTGAAACAGTGTTAGGTCCTAGCTGACGCGCTCCGGGGCTCCCCGGCGGGGCCGGGAGCGGCCGCAGTGCAGGGGGCGCGGGGACGGCCCCGGCGGGGCGGGTGGGGTCGGGAAGGAGGAGCGGCGCCCAGGGCGCCCAGCCCTCGGCTCGCGGGGGGGAAAAACCTATGAAGAGGCCAGAGCTGGGGTTCAGAGGGAGCAACTCTGCGTATAATCTTGAGAAAGGGCCGCAGCCCACCTACGGGGCCTGACCCGACGGTCCGGATCAGGCCCATCCCCTCGGGGCAGCTGCCTGGGCTCGCCGTGTGCCGCGCCGGAGCTGCTCGCCAGGCGTGGGGGGCACCCGCCCCGGGGCGTCCGCCGGGCCCCTGCTCGGCCGCCGTTTGGTCCAGCATCCAGGGATCGCCCTGCTTTCAAAAGCTTTCGAGAGACAGAGAGAGAGAGGCGTTAGCCCGAGCAGCCCCTCCCCGCGGAAGGGACCCCGCCGAGCGGCAGCGCTGGCCCGAGCGAAAGGGCCCCGGAGAGCCAAGAGGCACTGCCGGCGGAGCAGCTGCCGCCGCCCCCGCTCGCCCCCGCGCTGGACGGGCTCCCGGAGCAGAGCCTGGACCGCCCAAACCTTCCCTGGAAACCCAGGGTCTGCACCAGCGCTGCCGAGACTGGGGAACAAGGCCAAGCCCCCATGCCTTGGGGATGAAGATGGGGATGAGTGGCCCAGCACCAAGGGGGTGGGTCCATGCTACATCTTTCCCAGCCTGGAGGCTGGGAGCATGGCAAGGCAGGACTCAGCAGATGCTGGGGGGACGGTGGTGCCGCTGGAACCTCAGAGATGGCATGGGGGAACTGACTTGTGTGCAGGTGTGCCCGGTACACTCACCGTTATACTCAGAGTCTGGCGCTGTGTGCTGAATTCATTGGCTTCTTCATAGGTTTTTCCACTGCAACGACTCAAATTTCCACTCACTTCCCAAACTCCTGCAGTGGAAGGGAGGAGGAGGGCATCAGGCACGGCCGGGGCAGGGAGAGCCCACAGCACAGTGTCTGGTGCTGGCTGCACTCACCTTGTGCCGTTCTCTCACCAGAACGAAGTGAACTTCTTGCCGAAAGCTGACACCGCTGTGGGGAAGCCAGGAGAGGTGTCAGTATGGCGCAGTGACCCTGGCCCCCCCACCTCCCTGGGCCCCAAATTATGAGAGCACTGCATCCCTCTGGTTGCACCCAGCCATCCCCAAGGTGCCCGACTCCGTCTCAGTACAGAAAAGCATCACCACCCGGTCTCCATCCCGGGAGCAGCCCTCACCTTCAGTCAGTTTGCCTGCTTGTTCCGCTGCCCCTCCTGGCAGGATTTTGGAGAAGACGCTCTCTCCTTCCCCGCCGGGCTGCCCCGTGGCCATGCCCGCGGGACCACGTGGCCCGGCCATCCTCGGACCGGCCTTGCTCTCTGCTGGGGGACGAACGAAGCCACTGTTAGCAGGGGACAGGCCCGGCTGGGGGAGCTCAGCTGAGCTTTGGGGTGCCAGGCAGCTGGCACAAGGGGGGACAGATGGCACAGTACCACCGGGGCTCACTGACCTGCTGCTCCCAGGGGCTGTGCTGACGGCGCTCTCCCTGGTTGCTGTGGCACTTTTGCTGCAGGTTTGGACGTGTCCGTCGGCTCCGCTTTTGTCTGGAAGGTGGAAAACAGCTCTCAGGGCTCACGGTCCCAGTAGAGCATCCTCCAGGGGTGGCCCAGGCCAGGAGGTGACACCAAAGCCCTCAAACACTGCTCCACAACCCCGAAAGAGGCAGCAAGGGATCCAGGACATAGTGATGTCCCCTCCTGGGTCCCCTCGAGGGGATGGCAGCTCTCACAGCACCCAAGGGTGTCTGTAGTGGGCATATGAGTGGGATACACTTTACCCCATGGCTCCCATCCCGAACCCCTCCCCTGCCAGCCCCTGGCCACAGCCAGCTGTGCCGATTCCAGAGGTCAGGAGGCAGCCTGGCCAGCTAAGCCCGTACTTACCGCCGGTGCTGGGTGTCCGCCCGGCTGTGCGTGGAGTGTGGCCGGTGCCTTCCCTGCTGCCTGGGCCGGCCCTGGCTGCTGCTGCGGTGGCCGGGATGAGGGGGGTCCCTGTGTCCTGCCCCTGGTCTCGGGCTGTGCCGAGCTCGCTGGCTGGGCAGCCTGGCGTGCTGCCGGCTGCTGCCGCGCTGCCGGCTGCCCTGCCTGCTGCTGCCTGGCTGCCGGCTGCTGTGGGTGTGTGAGGGGCTCCGGCTTCGGCGCTGGCGTGGCCGACCCGTGCGGCTGGGAAGGTTTCTGTGCCTTGGGGGTCTCAGTGCCATGGTGGTGAGCAGCGGGGCGGGATGACGGGGCATAATCAGCGGAGCTGGGGCCATAAGGCGCGCGGGACTCAGGCTGCTGTGCCTTCTTGGGGCCGGCTGAAGGCCCGTGGCCACGGGGCTCATGGCGGCCAGATTCTCGTGGGTGCTGCTTTGCTGAGCGGCGTGGGGGCTCGTCGCTGGCATGCCGGGAGGAGCCAGCATGGCGATCATACTCCCTGTGGTGCCGGTGCTCGCGGTGCTGGGGGTAGTCGTCGTGCTGCCACGGGTCTTCATCGGGGGGCTCGTCATAATCATGGTAGGTGTGCTTAACTGGGGGTCTCTTCTGTGAGGAAGAGTGGCCACCGTAGTGCCTGACCCTCTCTGCCCGCGCCTCCCTGGGCTTATCAAACCAGTCTGTCTCCTCCTGACCCAAATGATAGGCTTCGGAAACCAAAAACAAACCACAGTCAATCTCTTGCTCAAGGCTGCGCGGGTGGAAGCCATGCAATGAAGTGGGAGGGACAAGCAGCGGGCACGCGCGAAGGGGACAGCACGTGCTGGTGGGGACGGGACGCGGCGCAGCAGGGCACCGTGCAGGACCGGCTAACACCGAACACCCAGGGCAGGGGGAGGAAGGCACGTGTCAAGCAAACTGAGGCGGTGAGAGTGTCTCTGCGTACGAGCAGACGGGCATGCCCCGGGGAAGTGCCATGCTCTGGGGTTGTCACCACGGGGAGCCGTTACCTTCACTGTCCGAGACAACGCAATGGGCATCATCCATGCCGTAGCCCTCCTCGTGCTTGTACGAGTGACTCCTTGGCACATCTTTGATGTGCTTTTGCACATCAGGCAATGAGTGGCTGGAGCAGAACTGGGAGCAGGGGTCCCCCGCTGACTGGGGGCCTGGCCCTCCCGCAGTGCGTGACCCTCCCATTGACTTCCCCATGGGGCTGACGGGGCTCTCCTCCTCCGAGGGCTGCGAACGCATGGGTGCCCGCCCACGGTTCTGGCTCATGCTGAGGGATGAGGGCTTGGAGCTGACTTTCTGGGAGCGCTCCATGCTCTCCCGCTCATAGGACTTGCTCCGGCCACTCATCTCCCGGCTGGAGGGCTTTTCCACCCCGTAGCCAGAGGAGCGGGTTCTGCTGCTGGAAGAGTAGACCCGCTCCTCCTCGTCCACCAGATCCCGGCTGGAGACACCGTAGTACTTCTGCTGCTCATAGACATTCTTCTTCAGGCCGTAGGTGATCTCATCCTGCAGCTTCTTGGCTCTGGAGGCCACGTTGCTGCTGCCAATCGAGGTGGTTGTTGAGTAAGAGGCCAGGTCTGACTCCACGTCTTTGGCTTCTTCAATGGGGGAGAACTTGGAGATCTTCTGCTCCATGCCCTGCTTCCTGTGCTTGCTGCGCTTGGAGGAGATGACAGCGGGTGCCAGGTTCTTGGATGAATGCTTCGGTAGTGGCGTGCCAGAGCTGTGCTTGTCCATCCGTGAGGAGTGCCGGTACTCACTGTCCCCATAGTAGTAGCTCGAGCTGGTGGAGCTCCCCGACACCCTGCCATTGCTTTCTGTGCCCCGGTAGTAGCTGTTCTTCCCACGATGGTCAGGGCCATGGTGATCATAGATGTCCTCCTCAGACTCCTCCTCAGCTTTGGTATAGCAGCAAGGACGGCTGGAGCCCTCGGTGTCCCCTAGATCACTCTTCTCTCTGCTGTGGCGGCTGTCGGTGCTCGTGCCCACTGGCTCTGCTTTCTGCCCATCCACTGCTGGACTCTCCTTGGTGAGCTCGCTGATGTCCTCGATCATCACGTAGTTACGGGGGATGTTCTGCTCCAGACTGGTGTAGAGGGACTCAGAAGAGTAGCTGGCCGAGGGACCTGGCGCCGTGCTGGTTCTCTCAGCCGGCCGGGTCTCAGGTGCCTTGTACTGCTCGTAGCCACCGCTCGCCGGTGCAGTGCTGAAGGTGACGTCAGTCACGGCAGAGGAGCTGGTGGCCGCACCGATGACCTCGTAGTTGGTGGGGATCTTCTGTTCTAGGTCAGCCAGAGAGGTCTGCCGTGGCTTCTGGTGCCCGCCAGCTATGTCTGCCGGGCTCTGGTAGAGGGCAGGCTGTGCCGCCGGCACGGTGGCTGCCCCAGCGAAGGCGCTCGGGGCTTGGTAGGGGTTTTGGGGCTGGAAGCCTGGCTGGGCTGGGGTGCCCAACTCTGGGTACGCGGTGCCAGGGGCCGAGAAGCCAGCAGGAGAGGTGAAGGTGGGCAGTGGGGCCGCTGACAAGCCATCCTGTGAGGTACTGGCTGTGGGGTACTGGGGGTGCTGCAGGCGTGGTGGCGGGAAGGCGGCGGGGCCCTGCGGGGCAGGGTACGGGTAGGCGCCATACGAGGCGGCGGCAGCGGCGGTGTAGTCGGGGTACTGCCCGGCAGGGCGCAGGCCAGCGGTGTCGTAGGCGGCGAGGCGCAGGCTGTGCAGCTCGCTGTCCGACAGGTAGTCGCGGCGATCCCCGGGGTAGCGCAGGTAGGGGTGGTCCCGCCCACCAACCCGATCCTTCAGCAGCGACTCCTTGCGCTGGGTGATGCCCAGCTCCAGGTACTTCAGCTTGGCATCGATCTCCTTCTCCTCCTCGTCCAGCTCTGCCTGCTTCTTCCGCAGCTTGGTGGCCTCGTGTTCCACCAGCCTCAGGTCGCGATCCAGCTCCTTCAGCAGGCTGGCCTTGGTGACGGGCGCGGTGGCCTTGGGAGCCAGGCTGCTCAGGTAGAGCTGGGAGGCAGCTGGGCTTGCCAGGGGGACATGGGGCTCCTCAGGTGGTGGGCTGGGCAGTGTCCGCTTCACCTTGCGTGCCAGTGAGCTTGACTGCAGCCCCCCCACCTGCAAAGCCAAGGGACATCTGGTCAGGGGGGAGATGGGTGTCCCCCCATGTCCCACCCCAAGCATTGCAGTGCTCCTCCCGTGCCGTAGGGGCTAGGGTGAGGCGTCCCGCTGTGCACGTGTTCCCCCATGCACTGAGAAAGCGGCGTTTATGTAAAAGCTTAATAAATAGGATGGAAGTAACAGGCAGGGCGCTTTCCGTGAGTAATTACCGGGGGTGGCAGCTGGCCAAGCGCTGAGCTGGCCACGTGCATACTCTGTGCTGCAAAAAATGCTTTCTGTCTGTGGGCACTTGGCAGAGGGACTCGGGGGACTGCCCAGGGGTGCTGCTGCCCTGGAAACTGCCCCGGGACTTCTTGGCTGGGCACTTGACTGCCCAAGGCAACCTTGGTGTGTGGGAGTGAAGGTGTGAGCAAGAACCACCACAATCCTAAACGGAGCTGAGCATGGTGGTGGCTCCTCAAGAGAGAAGGGGGACTCATCTGGAGCCAGGGACAGCCCTGATGCTGCCAGCCTGCAGCATCTCCTGCCTGCTGACAGGCTTGTGCAGCCAGTGGACCTCCAGGGCCTCCCTCCAGCTGCTGGTATTGGCACGCATATCTGTGCCTGCTGGCTGCCATCAGCTGCTGCGGGGAGCTGGCCTTTTGAAATATTAATTGCCACAGCGCTAATGAAACTGAAATGTCCCGAGGTGCCTCCTGGGGCTGTTCCCTGAGGGTAAGGTTGTTCCCTGTGGTGACGTACCTGTGAGCTGGGGAGCAGCGGGTGTTGGTAGAGGGAGAACCTGTCCTTGCCGGCCTCCTCGGCAGTGGGGCTGATGGGCTTGGGGTCGGACAGGGAGCGCTGCATGGTCTTGATGGGGCGCGGCAGCGTCTGCTGGCGCTGGGCTAAGTCGGTGGTGAAGTGCTTCTGTGGGGGCACGTGGGCCTTGTTCAGCCGCTCGCTGGTGGCGAAGGAGGACTCCAGCAGGCGATGAGGGGACAAAGGGGAGACGGGTGAGTAGAGGACCTGGGGAGAGCGGGGTGGCTGGCGGGTCACCAGCTGGGAGAGGGATTCGGCCGGCAGATGGGACTGGTAACCAATTTCCAGGGGATCTGGCTTCTTCTTCTCAAACTTGCCCAGAGTCTGCTGCCGGACAGTGTGGGGGTCCAGGGGTCCTGTGCTCACTATTTGGAGGTTGGTGGAATAGGGCGGGATGGTGGTGGGCACTGTCAGCTGGGGGACCACAATGCCAGGTTGGGGAGCTGGCTCCGGCTCTGTCTGGCAGGCCAGGCTCTCACCTCGCTGTGTCTTCTCTGGGGCTGAGATGTATTTCACGATCTCCACTCGAGGGTCATGGGTGGTGATGTGAATGGAGGGGGAGACGCGGAGGAGCTGGTCGGGCTCTGTCTGCACTGAGCAGTCGCTGATGGTCTGGATACCCACACTGGCTGTGCGGGTCGCCCCGTCCGTCTTGCCCTCGGTGCTGGCCTCAGCGTGCCGTGAGGCCCTGGAGCGCCGGCGGCGCACGGGCTGCTCCCACTCCCCGCTGTCCTCCTCGTCTGTCTGCACACTGCAGTCAGCGCTGCGCCGCGTCCGCCGCCGCCGCGACAGCATGTACCGCTCCTCGCCGTCCTCCTCATCCGTCTGCACGCTGCTGTCTGCCATCTTCCGCGCTGCAAAGGTCTCCTTCTCGTAGGCATCTCGCAGCCGTGGCATGGAGTTCCGCTTCTTGATGCCCCGCACGGGTTCCCAGGACTCGTCGACTTGAAGTGACATGTCTGAGGCAGAGCTGCTGAGTGGCCGCTGTGGCACAGGGTAGCGGGGACCGGCAGGCCCCTCTGGGGGTGTCTGGCCCGGCGGGGGCCATGCCTGCCCATTGTGTGGCAGCACCCGCGGCGCCTCGGCAGGCCCCTCGGGTGGGCGGGCAGTGGGCTCCACGGGAGTGGGGAAGATGGTCTTCTGCCGCTTCTGCTCCTCCAGCTGCTGCTGCAGCTGGTGCTGGAGCTGGTGGATGTGCTCAAGCTGGAGGCGCTGCTGGGCGAGCTGCTCCCGTTGCAGTGCCAGCTGTGCATGCCGCTCCTCCTGCTGCTGCTGCAGCACCTGTTGCTTGATGCACTGCAGCTCCTGCAGCTCCCGCTGCACCAGCAGCTGCTCTTTCTCCCGGTGCCGCTGCAGCTCTGCGCGCTCCCTCTCCAGCTCCTCCTGCAGTCGCAGCTGCCGCAGCTTCTCCAGCTCCACACGCTCCCGCTCCAGCTGCAGCACGTGCTCCTGCTGCTTGCGCTGACGCTCCTCTTCCCGCTCCCGCTCCTCCCGCTGAGCTCCATCCAGTGGTGGCTTGGGCGCCGTGGCCACTGGCCCACTCTCCTTGGGGGCTGCTGGTGCAGCGGGTGCCTCTGCACGGGGGGCAGCTGGTGGCGGCTCTGCTCTCTGCAAGCCACTGACGGGGGCGGCGGGGGCAGCGGGGGCTTTGGGAGTGGGAGCAGCTCCCGCCGCTGCCGGTGCTGTGCTGGCGACGGGCTTCCCCAGGTAGACGGGTGTCTCCATCATCGAGGCTGCTGGGGCCGGCCGGCTTGGGGCCGGGAAGCGGTAGAGGCCCTGTGCTGCAAGCGGGACACGGGGGGTGACAACTGGCAGCCTGGTCAAGCTGGCCAGCGGGACTGCTGCCACACCACCTGGGCCATAGGGTCTATATAGCCCACGCAGCATGGGCCGCAGCACCGAGGCCGGCTGGGTGGTGATGGGCAGCGTGGAGGCAATGGGGGTGTTGATGGTGGAGTAGATCATGCCGTCGGCAGCCCGCACGGTTGCGGTGGAAGGAAGCATTTGCCGGATGGCGCCCAGGCGGACACCAGGAACGCTGTACTGTGCCAGGTTGCTGAAGCCCTGCCGTCCCTCAGGGAAGGTGGGGTTGTACATCCCACTGGGTTTGGGGGGCACAGGGCCCTGCTGCTGAGCTGCCAGCCCCCCTGTGCCCCCCTGCCCGGTGCTGGGGCCATAAGGCAGCACATCGGGGCCGTTGGCGTGCCGGCCCCCATACTGGTCCATGGAGTTGAGGGCAGCACACATGCGGCTGATCTCACGCGCTGTGGTGGCACTGTAGTGGGCCAGGCTGGACTCCTGGAAGCTGGCCAGGTCCCCCCGGTGTGAGAAACGGTAGTCCGAGTAGATGTTGGAGGCCGAGCTGTACCTCCGCATGGGGAACGGGTGGCTCAGCAGCTCTCCTGGTTGGCGGAGGTCGGAGAAAGAGCCGTACTGCAGCCCCTGGCCCAGGTAACCCCCCTCGGCAAAGCCCACACTGTAGGAGTGCTTCATGGTGCTGAGGTCCACAGCAGCATCACCTGCCGGGGCAGGGAAGGGCTGATCCCCCTTTGTATGGTAGTAGCTCATTCCGATTTCGGAGAGGTTTGTGTCTGACATGGAGGAGTAGAGGCGTCCAAAGGCGCTGGCTGGGTAAAACTTCTGCTCCTCGTAGAGCGCAGGTGCCGGGGCTGGCTGCTCCCGGTAAGGGAAGGTCTCTGGCAGCTCTGGCTCTCTGCTGCCATACATTGGTCCACTGGCTTTCCGACCAGGCACCACTGCCGCCTCCCCAGTTTTCTTCTCTGGCATCTTGGAGGTGGGGTTGAAAGCACCCGTGCAGCTGCCACCAAAGGGGAACTTGTAGACCATGTCACAGCAGGCCACCTGGCTCTCCGGCTTCACACCCGTGAGGTCCAGGACGTTGGCTGGAGCCTCCTCCTTCAGCACTTTGGTCACTGGGCCAGTCGCTGCCTCCTCCATCTGCACCATCATCACCTGGGATTTCTTGCCGCCTAGAGCAAGCAGAGGGCTCTGGCTCTTCAGCTCTACCGGCACTGCCCGGTACACCTCCGATCCTGGCTCTGGTGGGAAGGACTGTGGGAGGCTGCCGGCATTCTGCACCCCACCAGTCTGTGTGAGGAGCACATCCTTCTTCACCATCTGGCCTGGCATGCCGTACCTTGCAAATTTGGTCTGGGGGGCAGCAGTAGGCTCAGGCTTGCCACTGGCCACCCCACTGGCTCTGACAGTGGCTGTCTGGACACCCTGCTCCACTTGCTTCACCTGTGCCAAGCACACTGGGCTCCCGGTCCCCTGCCCAAAATCCACACGGCTCTGGAAAGGGTCTCCATAGACCACAGGTTGCTTGGACTGCGAGAGAATCATGGGAGAGGCGATGGCCAGGCTGGCAGTGCTGGCTGCTGCGATGATGGCGTGAGGCTGCTCCTGGGCATTGAGGTTGATGATCAAGGGCTGGATGGCCGTGGACTGCCGGTTTGGGATGTGGTCCAGGGTCAGGCAGTACTTCCTGGCCTCGGTGGCCAAGGACGTGAGATCCATGCCTTGGTCTGTTATGATGATGGGGGCAGACTTCAATGCAGTCCGTAAGTCCACAGCGTTGCTGCTTGGCACCTTGGGCCCTGGTTCCACCCGCGATGTGCCGGGGATGGAGGAGATGCGGCAGAGCGAGATGTTTTCCGCAGGGAGTGCTCCCCAGCTGTACAGCCCTGTGATGCCGTCGGCAGCTGAAGTCACGGCAGGTGCTTTCTGGGCGTGGTCCTTCACTGGCTGTGCCCTGATGTAGGCACCTGTCGGCTGCTCTGGCTCTGGTGTCTGGGTGTAACCATGTGCCAGCAGCTGCCGGCTTGGCCTGGTGGGGGACGTAGTGGGAGACGTCAAGGCGCCAGAGCTGACTGGCTTAGTTTGGCTGGCTGCATCGGCCGCCAGTGTGATCACCATGAAGGGGGAGGGGGAGTCCTGTGAGGAGGCCTGCCGGGTTAGGCGTGGCGAGCCCGCCTGGTGCGGTGTCTGCGTCCCCTGCGCCACCATGGGGGAAGAGGTGTCCGGCCCAGCAGCAGCAGCAGAAGGACCCTCATAGGAGAGGACTGGGCTCTGTGTCTGCGTGGAAAACTCTGCCGTGGCCTTTGTGGTGCGGGTGGGACTCTGTGTGGGTGAGGTGGGTGAGAGCGGAGGGCTGGAGCTCTTGAAGAAGGTGTATGTCTTGGGCAGTGTGGGCTTGCTGTCGCTCACGGCTGGGAGCTTCTCCCTGGCTGTCTGCACGCTGATCTCCACCGTCCTGGTTCTGCTGGTGTCCTCCGTCTGTGAGCCATAGCTGACAGTGCTCTTTGATGGAGTGTAGCTTCTCCCAGCTATGGATGGGGCCTCTGGACTTGGTGAGCTGTAGCTCTGCAGAGCACTCCCAGGGCTGCCTGCTGCTGTTGTCACCGTGCTGGTGCCTTTGCTGTAGGCATAAGGAGTGGTGGTAGCCTTAGATACTGGGCTGGGTGCTGCTGGGGCACTCTGGAGCTTGGCTAAGTCTTGTACCTCTTTTGCAAAATGCTGAGTGACCCGGACATCAGGAATAGTCTTGCCGGTGCTGCTGTCGGAGCTGGCGAAGGAGACAGGAGCAGAGAGCTGTGTGGGGCTTGTGCCAGGGGTGAGTGGGCCGCCGTTCTGCTTCAGCAGGTCAGCATAGGCGCTCTCGGCATTAAGGAAGCGTTTCTCCTGGTATGCCTCCTCCTGCCCCTTCACCTTCTCACCCTGCTTGAGGGCCAGGTCAAAGGAAGAGGACTGGTGCATCCTGGAGATGCTCTGTGAGGTCTGCAGGATCTCCTCGTACACTGCTCCTGCCTTCGGCAGGGCACTGGGATAGTCGGGCTGAGAGGGGCGCGTGAGGCCGCCGTCGTACCGGTATTCCTCGCCATATTGATACTCAAAGCCATTCTGGCCCTCAGTACTGCGGTAGCCAACCTGCTGGTAGGTGCTGCTGTAGGAAGAGGCAGGCTGGGCCTGCTGGACCTGCTGCTTCTGCATCATTTCTGCCTTCCTCATCATCTCCTCATAGGCTTCCTCAGCGCTCTTCAGGGGCTTGCTGGTGGGCTGGCTGGTACCACTCTCCACCTTCTCTGTCGGGGAGTAAAGTGACATGAAAGTCGGCAGGTTGTATTCACTGCCTGACTTGTACAGCTTGGAGGTCACAGCATCAAAGCTCTCCGCTTCTGAGTCAATGGAAGGCGAGTACTCGGAGCAGGAAGAGCGGTGCAGCTCCTCCATCTCCGCCGCCTGTCGCAGCTCCTCTGTGGGGGAGGCGTCCTCGATGGGGGAAAGATTGCTGGGGGGGGTTTTGGAGCGCTCCCTCCTCCGCTGGGCCCTCAGCTCCTCCTTGTCACGCTTGGTCTTGCGCGCTGTGCTCCGGATGCGCTGCTGCTCCACCTCCCGCATCTTCTCCTGCTCCCGCAGGAGCTCCTCTTCCTCCCGCATCTCCTCCTCCTCAGATGAATCCTCAATGGTGGGCAGCAAGGGGCCATGTGAGCGATGCCGAGCCTTCCTCTGCTGCTTCACCTCCTCCAGCCGCTGCCGGCGGCTGGGGCTGCTGTCGCTATCTTCCTCCAGCGAGGAGATGGAGGTAGGTGAGGTGCCCGAGGTGTAGCTGGGTGTTGTGGCTGGCAGGGTGGAGGAGTACTCGCCCCGTGAGCGCTCCTCGGGGGAGCCTGTCAGGCTTTCCATTTCCAGCTCGGGCTCCCGGTCCACACTGGTATCTGGCTCCTGGCCAATCTCCATCTCCCGGCCGTAGCCGGTTGTGCTGTTCAGCTCAATGGTCTTGAATCGCCGCAGTCCACCCTGGGCCGTGCTCAAGTCATCGCCCTCCACTGCCTCCACCTCCTTGCTCTCCTCTGTGTACATGCTGCTGGCACCGTGCGGCAGGCGCCGCTTGGTCGACGCTGGCTCTTTGCCCTTCTCTGCCTCGGTCTTCTGCCCAGCTTTGGGGACACTGTACTTGGTGCGCCCATAGCCTTCCTCCTCCTCCTCGAGGTTGTCCTCCTCAGCACTCATCTCCAGGATCTGTCTCCGCATGAACTCCTCATCGGTCACCTCTGCCTCCTGGCCCTTGGGTCGGGGGGGCACTGGGGAGAAGCCCCCCTCGCTGCTGTCCTCCACGTAGTCATGCCGCAGCTTGCTGCCAAACTCATCTGAGGACTCCGCACTCTCCCGACGCTCCCGCTGGTTCTCCCACTCCTCATCCTCCTCCAGGATGTCTTCCAGCTCCTCATCTGAGTCGAAGGCTTCAGGGGTGATGGAGAGGTACCGTGGCCGCTGCTGTTGCCGCTGGTCCTCCTGTGGCTCTGTGCGGCTCTTGCTACGCTCAGGGGACTCTGTCGGAGCGCCCCGGCCTTCCAGGAGGGGCCGCATGCTGCTCTCCAGCTTGGTGAGCTCGGAGGGGCTGGGGGGGCTCTGCCCGGCCAGCCCAGTGCTGCTCAGCTTCTCTTCTTCCTGCTGCACCAGGCCGGTGATCTCGCTCTGTGAGCTGGAGATGCCATCGGAGGAGTAACCGGTGTCACTGAGGCTCTGGGGGCTGCGGGACAGATCTGGGGGGTAAGGCTTGCTCCCGTCCTGAAGGCAAGGGAGAACACAGCGTCAGATCCAGAGAGCTACAGAGCTGCTGCTCCTACCTCCCCCCAAACCCTCTCCCAGGGAGCACACAGAAGGTCTGGGCACCACTGGCAGCCAGCCCAGTGCAAAGGCTGGGGGCCGCCCTGTGTCCCCCAATTCAGAATATCAGAAACTTTATCTGTGCTAACAAAGGCAGGTGAGAGTGTGTGCTGCAAGCAGGGGATGGTACAGCAAATGGCTTCAGGGGTAAAGACATTGGGGGACCAATAAGTATGTTTGAAAAATTGGGCCCCCAGCCCCCAAGGCACCCTTCAGAAGCAGAGCTGGCCCCAGGATCCTCACTAGATGCCAGCAGAAACAAACAGATCCCTTTAATTGGCTTGACAATTAGACAGTGTCAGGGACAAGCCTCTGAGCCATGGGGACTGTGCCATCACACCCAGCCCCGGTGCTACTGGCAGGACCTGTCACCCTGCCAGCACAGAGGCACCACAGACCACTTGATTTTGGAGGCACAAGGAGCCTCTTTCCTGGGGGCTGCACAGCAGCCAGGGGGGCAGCCATTCCCTCCTGGCTGGTGGGGACCTTCTGCCATGTCCCATCCTCATGGGGGGCTCTGCTGGCTGCTGCTGGGATGGTTGCTCGTGGGGGAACACCATCCCAAGGCAGCCAAATGTTTCCCCAAATTGTTTTGAATTTTAGAAAAGGTAGGATGAAGAGCTTGGAAAACATCCACTGTTGCAACATGGAATGATGGAAAATGAGTTTTCCATTTGACAACAAATCCTAACTACCCTTATAATATTTTAAAAGAAATCCAAAGGCCAAGATGACCTGAACTATCGCATTATGCCCGAATTGATGTAATCCTAATAAAAAGAAGGCAAATACCAGCACGCTGCCATGGAGCCTATGAAGATCCTAAGGCATTTGGGAATGCTGAGACAGCAGTGTTTGGAGCCCAGTGTTCCCCAAAAGATCATTTCCCGGGGCAAATGGCCTCGACAACATAGTTTGTGCTCTAAGTTGGAATAATCTTCCCCATTTGTGGGCACAACTACTGGCAGAAGCATAGATCAGAACCATGCCAGCCTGGGGCAGGATGTGGTGCCCAGGGATGCTCGGAGCTGGATGCACCCTGAGAGCTCACCTCCTGCTCCTTCGATCGTGGTGCCTCGGGGAGTGCCCGGATCTCCTTGCTCTCCACCTCTGGTTTGGGGGTCACGCTCTTCGCCTTTGGAGCGATGCTCTCAGGAGCTCTGGAAGGCTCCGGGGCAGCTTTGGGCAGGGGCTTTTCCTCTGCTGGCACCGGGGGCTTCTTTTCTGCTGGCGGTGGGGGCTTCTTCTCCGCTGGGGCAGGGCTCGGGGTCCTGCTCTGCTCGGCAGCCCGGAGGCTCCTGGCAGGCGAGGGCTGCTGCTCGGGGGGTGCCGCTGGCTCGGCGGGCGCGGGTGCCGGCGTGGGCGCTCTCTGCTGCTGGCCGGCGGCGGGCGGCTGGTGCCGCGGGGAGCCGGTGGACGGCGGCTTCGGGGTAGGCAGTGGCATCGGGGCAGGGTCGCCGAGGCTGCCTTCGAGCAGCCGCTGAGTTTGGCAGTTCAAGCACAGCCATTCGTTCTTCTGCAAAAGAATGGAAGGAAAAGTCCTGCTGAAATTCTGGGAGCTTCACCCCAGCAGGGATCTCACGGAGGAGCTCTGCTGATGGGATACGTGGCAACGGTGCAGAGGACTTGGCCCACCCAAACCAAATAACCGGGTGTGGAGGGGCATGCAGCGCCATAGCCATACCCTACAAACCATCCACATCCAGCTTCAACCCATTCCCACCCTTGTCCAGAACCCAGAGATGTCCAGCCAGAGGGACCGTGGCTGCGGCACAGGGATTGCACGCTCTCCCCCACAATCCCTCAGCATCACCAGCTCTTTCATTCTTAGGCCTTGCGGTATTTCGGTTTTGAGCGAAATTAAACAATCAAAGGCAGATTACTACCGTAGCTTAACACTTCTCAGCTCCATACAGCTCCTCTCTTGCTCCGATTTGTTTTCTTTGATACAATAAAGGTTTAATAGCATAATCATAACACTTAAGGCTCTTTTTTTCTAGGTTAACAAAAATACTGGGTACACAAGTATGCCAAAATTTCCCAAAGATATTACCCAAAGTACACGCTGTGCAGGAAAAGAACAAGACAATCTCGTCTAGTGAAATTCTCAGCAAGAGCTGTCGTTTTATGGCCTGGAAAAAGCAGAGGCAAGCGGGGCTGTGAGTGGCAGAGAGCCCGCAGGGCTACGGCAGGGGCTCTGCATTAGGAGATCAGAAGTGCTTTCCTCCCCCGGGTTGCCCAAGGGCTATTTTTACCCACCCAGGAATGTCCAGGAATAGAGGCCTGACATTCCCTTCCCTTTAGATGTTTCAGCATCTTAAATCTTTTCGGTTTTGCTGCTAACAGCACAAAATGCTCCAGGTTCTTTTCCCAGACTTCTCCTTTGCTGATCCATGGCTCCCAAAGCTCAGGGTGGCCAACCTCAAAGGGTGGTTGGCCCTGAGGAGCTGTCATGCTGTCACGGAGGTGGTCTTGGTCTTCAGCTGGACCAGCCTGGGGCCAGGGCTGTGAGCCAGCTGTGTCCCCTGGGGCCCCAGAGACCATGGTCTGCCTGGAGAAGATCAGGTTCATCAAAATGACATTGAGGAAACAGCCTCAGGTTATGCTAGGAGAGGTTTAGATTGAATATTAGGAAAAAATTTCTTCACTGAAAGGGTTGTCAAGCACTGGAACAGGCTGCCCAGCGAAGTAGTAGAGTCACCATCCCTGAAGGGATTTAAAACGTGTAGATGTGGTGCTTAGGGACAGAGTTTAGTGGTCGGCTTGGCAGTGCTGGGATAACAGTTGGACTCCATGATCTTAAGGGTCTTTTCCAACCTAAACAATCCCATGATTCTAATTTATGACTCTAAATCCCACACCTATGGGACAGCAGCACTGTGACAACCTTGTCTGCATCCCAGCAATCTCCAGGTTATGATGAGATGCTGGAGATGCCTTGCAGCTGGTGGTAGCCAGGAGGAGCAGGGCTTTCCCACGGACACTTCTTCACTCCTGCAGCAATCCAGCCCAGGAGCAGCCACCCGGCCTACGCTCCCCAGGGAGCAGAGGGGCAGGAGGGCTGCTCCTGCAGGGAAGGAGCAGGTGTAAAACATCCTCCCACACCCAGCACCCTGCAGCAGCCCCTGCTCTTCACACAAACCTCTTAAGAATACATTAGGGCTTTGGAGGGCCATAAAAAAAATCCCTTTCAGCACGGTAATATTTAATTACTGCTTAATCAAAGAGAAAGTCTAATTAAGGGGCAAGTGCAGCCTATTGTATCTTAATGATTGCATTTGTCTTCTTTTATTTCAGAACTCGTTCCCGTGCCTCTGAATCAGATCTGCTCGCCCCACTCTGCTGTGTAATTATTCCAGACCACAGAAGGAAATGTGATTGTGTGACACAAATTGAAACCATGCCTCATGGAAATACGCGACCTTTCGTTTTTCGTTCAGGAATCCCATTTTTCTTGGCCAGAGCTCCGTCCCTGATGCAGGCAGTGAGGGGAGGGCACAATGCACAGGGAATGGGTGGGATGTGCCAGGGCAAAGCTCAGCTCAGCTCCTGCCCATACCTGTCTGCCACACCATCACACCAGCTCCCAGCATGGTCCTGGAGGAGCTGGAGGAGATCAGCTTGCCTTGAACTACCCAGCCTGCCTCACTCAGATCCACTCAGATCAGAACTACCCAGCCTGCCTCACTCAGATCCACTCAGATCCACTCAGATCAGAAGTACCCAGCCTGCCTCACTCAGATCCTTTACACCCTCCCTGAATGGGGCACTGCATATCCTCATGACGTCCCAACGTGCCAGACTTTGGTGACTGGAGAGCTCTGCATATATGATGGGCACAACTGCTTTTGCCCTTCCAGGGAAAAATTCAAGCCTAGAAAGACCATGGAAGGGTAACATTGGCCACCAGGTACCAACTGCAGATGTTGAGTGCCAGTCAGATCCCATTCAAGGAGCCCATGGAGAGGCAGGCATCACTGCTGGTGTGATCTTATCAGCATGAGGCTTAGGGCTGCTCCACAACCAGATGAACACAGTACTAATCTATTCCATGGGGATGCCCATCCCTGGAAGTATTCATGGTCAGGCTGGATGGGGCTTTGAGCAACCTGGTCTAGTGGAAGGTGACCCTGCCCATGGCAGAGGTGTTGGAATGAGATGAAGGTCCCTTCCAACTCAAACTGTTCTGATTCTATGATCTGAAGTCTCTGCAGGTTGGTCTGAGCCTCCTCCCTGAGATTCCTCCCAGCCATGGCTCTGCAGCCATTCCTCTTGGCAGCTGCCTCAGTTTGAGCAGCTCACCCTGCCATCCTGCTCTCGCAGATGTGACAGCTCGACTCTTCATGGGACCGCACTGGGAAGTGGATAAGGGAACAATCTCTGTTAAAAATAGCTCTGCCAAAAAGATTGTGGAGCTCCGCTCTGAAATGCCCCTCGTCTTTCAAAGCAGGCAGGAAGGCAGAACCAAGGAAGGGCAGGCAGAGGGGGTCCTTGGGCTTTGCCAGCTGTGAGAGGTGCCAGCCAAGCCCCAGAGACACTCAAATTGAGAGACTGGCATATGCTGTGTTTGCATTTTCTCTTACTGGCTTTTCCTTCAGCACCTCTGAGGTCTTCCAGGCTGAAGAGACCCTGCTGACAGTCCAGCACCCTGCGCTTCAATCCGAATCCCTGTGGAAAATCACTGTGTGGTTATGGCAGAAAGTAGCGAAGGGATAACTGAATTTTCCTGAGCTGTGGGAGAGCCCCATCGCTGTCACAGCCAGTGCCACGTGGAGCTGTGTGTGAGCACGGACCGTGCTGCAGCAGCCAGCGCAGCATTTGCCATCACAGCTCGCACTGGCTGCAGTGAACACCCCAGCAGCAGCAGCTGTGAGCTGCCCAGCTCCTACATGCACATGAGGGAGAGAGAAGTCCTGCCCACGGCAGCTGTGGGAAGGTGAAGGCAAGCAAAGCTGCCCGTGGCCGTGGGAATGCCTCTGGTAAATCATTCCGAGCTCCTGGTTCCATCTTTAAGAGATCTCTGCAGCCCCGTCAACCCCAGCACTGACACCTGTCATGTGTCTGGGGACTAAATCCCAGGGGGTCTGTGAGGATGCTGAAGCTGAGGCACCTCCCAGCCCTGTGCCAGTGCCCCACGCTCTGCTGGTGACAAATGATCCGTCCCTCTCCCGCAGCGTTATCAGCTTGGTGTTTGGTTATCCCACAGCACCTCTGCTCCCTCTCAGAGGGACTGGCTCTGAAGGAGCTTCCTCCTCCATAAAACTTGGCCTCAGGCATTTCCCAGAGAACACGGCCAAGGGGATTAAGCTGCCCCTGAGAAAAATGCAAACATTGGAGGATCGGCTGCTTTGCTAACAGCTTGTAAATCCCCATTGAGATTAACCAGATCCCACGAAGATAATAATAATTAGGTTGTATTTAGTGCTTTACATGTCCAAACCCTTGGATGCCCAGGAAGCCAGAGTGCCCCTCGCTGGGGCGGAAAGTGGGTAAGGAGCATATGGCAAAGGCACGGCAGCTTCTGTCTGAGTCTCCACACTTCAAGATGCTAGAAACCTTGGCCCTGATCAGGATTGGGATGGGGCCTTGCTTGGCACTCAGGTTTGCTGCCTTAGAACCACTGTGGTGGTGGGCATGGGGGGGTTAACCATGTGGAGCACGGGTTATGGGGAGATGGGGCTGATGAAGGCTGTGGCATGCAGGGAAGATGGGCAACACTGCTGGGATGCAGAGCGGGCTCCAGGCGGAGGAAAGCATCAATAATTTAAAAGAGGGATGAAACCAAAGTGCGCCTGAGATGCCATCTGAAATGAAGAGGCACACGGCAGAGCACACTGGAACGCAGCCAGCCAGGGGCAGGGGCGTGAGGCCGCTGGGAGCTTCCCAGCCCAGCTGGTTATCAGCTTACAGCCTTTGAGGGTCACTGCCCTGATTCCTCAGGCTCCCTGCTTTCCTTGCTTCCAAAGAACTGGGATTTGCAGCGGAGTTACACAAAAAGTGGGTTTCTGGAGAGAAAACCAGTGCTGGTGTGGTCACAAGAGGCAGGACAGAGTCCTGAGTGCAGGACACAGTCCTGAGTGCAGGACACAAGCAACTGAAGGAAGGCAGTTTCATTTAAGACATCGTATCTAAGTGGGAATGACCATCCCAGTTTTCAACTGTGCACCACGCGAGTGGCATCAGGGCATGGCCACAATTCCTGCTGGCTCTGCTGAAGGGGTGGCAAGTGCTGTGCCGATGGCTGCCCGTGCTCCCTCCTGTGGGGCGAGGCAGGGTGGGTGATATGTGGGGTCAGCACTGGGGGCTGCAGGGATCCCAGTGTACCCGGCCTCCCCAGAGCTCCAGAACTGCTGGCAGGTGGCCACAGCCACGCTCGCCAACCTCCGCCAGGTCGTACCCTGCAATTGTTTTAATTTACTAATGGGCGACAACAAAACTGTAATTAACTAAAACAGAAGTCTTCCTGCATAATTGTGGTCAACGTTACCACTTGGCAAGTTAATTAAATGCTGAATTCCCCCAGCGTCGCTGGGTTTTTTCAATGATGGAGCCAGAGAGCTTCAGCATCACAGTTACACGTGAATCCTCGGTTCAGTGACTTGGAGGTCTGAGAGGCCTGGGGGGAGCCAGCGGTGCCAGAAGCTTCCCAGCTTCCCCAGTTAGCTGCTGGCTACCAGTCCCACCATCCCCATCAGCCCCGGGCCCCTTGGCTCAACCTCTCCAGTGCCTGCAAGATGCTCAGCCATGGTCTTCATCCCCATGCAAACTGCTCCCTACAATCTCACCCCTGGGCCCCTGCCAGGTTACTTATGCTCTACAGCATTATTTTACACAATCAAAACAGTATCTATTAAAATACTGAGACAAAAATCTGAACAAAATAAGATAAGCAGCATGAAGTATAAGTATCTCGCAAGCCAGATCTCATCTCCCAGCATTAAATGCAGTGAATCTCACCAGAATATTTCATTTATTTGCTGACAAGTACTGTGCAGGGCTCATCACTGTGACAGATGGATGCCTGGAAAATATGGAAAACACTTCTGGTATCTGAATCAAGATCCAAATTAACAAGAACCTCATAAAATCACCTCCCAAGCCCTCTTCTCAGTCCCGCTTGCAGGAAAGTTCCCTTTAGGAGGGCTCCTGACAACCAGACACCTTCCACACACCCTCCCACAGCAGAAATGGGGGCATCTCACCGTGTGATCCCAGTTCCCTAACACTCTGCATCCTTGTGCTAAGAACACTGCAGCTCTGTCCGTGCTGTGCATGGTTTTTAGCAGTGTTAAAGGAAAGGAACTGAGTCATGCTTGATCACTGGCTGCCAGCACTGTTTCAGACCCACCTCAGGCAATGCCGGGGGTCTGGCTGGCAGGTTCCCCACCTTCTAAGTGTTCCTGTTCCCTTCCCTCTCTCAGCTCTCTCGGGATGCTCTCCTGGCCAGCAGCATCCCTGGGCAAACCTGGTGGTCACTCATTTCAGATGCCAATGCCTGAGCACAGGCTGATGCTCACTCCCCCTTAGATTTTGCCCATTCTCCCAGGTGAACTCTCCAGAGCCCCTCCAAATCCCCTCTCCACACCTCTGCCAAGCACCTTTGACTGACTTGCCACAGTTTTGGGAGGTGAGGGGGGGTGTGCTGACCAGTGCCAAAGGCTCTCTGGGATTCTTGATTACAGAAGGGAGAATGTACAACAAAGTCTGATCAGGGCATGTTCACAAAGTGTGCTTTGAACAATCATGTGCCATCAGCAGACAACCACGGGCCTGGTTTTACCTCCGCCCCAGCCCTTATCTCTCCTAGGAGGCTGAGGCAGTGATGGGATTTGAAACGAGGGCAAGGAAACAAAACGTGCTCTGTGACGGCAGAAGCACCAGAGATCAGGAGGAGAGATGGAGCACACGCAGGAGGTGCTTGTGGGATCTGCATCTGTGGTGGGAACACCAGAGGGGGTTCAGGTGCCCCAGTACCAAGGGCTGAGAAGGGACTGAGACCAAGGGAAACTGGGGACAGCGTGCAGATGGGGCAGCCCTGCGGACAGCGTGGGGTTGTGTGTCCCACACCACCACTGACAGCCACCTCCAGGACACAGGACAGGGCAGAAAGTGTAGGGTACTTTATTACCCTAACTGTGCCTTTTTTCCTCTAAAACCACCTCAAAATCCCACTCAAGCTAGATGCAGAACTGCCTGCATGTGTGCTTGCTAACTGCAATGCTGCTTCTGAAGCTTAGCATGTGTGCAGATATGTATATATAGAATCTGTACACAAAAAAGGAGCACTTAAATGGAGCTCCCAAACACTGGTCAGCAGAGCAGGTCGTGTCTCTGGAGTCCAGCAGCCACACACTGCTGCCTGCCAGGCTGGGGGAGCAAGCGGAGCTCCCCGTGCACCCTTCCCCCTGCCCGGCTCCCTCACCCACAGAGCCGGTGCTCGCCCAGCGTAACGCCACGGGCTCCCAAGTCCATCTGCAGGGAAAGGTGGAGAGGGGACTGCACGCACCTCGGGCAGCTGAGTCTCCTCAGCTGCCAACTGCTCCACACTAATTGACTTCATTACCGTCAACTGGGCAAGTTTTAGCGCAACCCCGGGTTTGCAGATCAGCTCCCCTGAAAGCCACCACAGTTATTTCAATCCCATGCTATATATAGCATTTGACTAAGCAAGCCAGTGATGTGTTTTCCAGCAACAGACTATTCTTATCTGTTCCTGTGGCCTGCCTTGGGCTGATGGAGCTGATGGTCCCTCCCCAGCTCTATTTTAAATGTGTGTGATGTATTGATGGCCTTCACACCGCAATAATGTGATTAAAAGCAGTGCAGGCTAATGAGCTCGCCGGGATGAGCTCTGCCTCACAGGGCTTGTTTTCTGCCTCCCATCTGCTCCACTTCATCCCTTCTCTGTGCTGGGACCTCTCTCAGGTGGAAAATAGACACAGAAAGACAGGATGGAAGAAGCTGCACACGATGGCTGAGCACTGGAGCTGCTGTCAGCGTGTTGGGAGGGATGGGAAGGACATGGGCAGAGGCATCTTCCAGCCCCGTGGCAGCTGCAGGGAAGATGGTGTGTATCGCACCAGTGCTCCCTCCCCTCCTCACATCTACCCAGAGGGGACCTGGAGCAGGAGCAGGGTGTCAGCTCCACAACCCATCTCCTTTACTAATGCAGTGCAAAGGGGAAGGCGAGTGGAGATGGGCAGCCAGACAACAGCCAGGTGCCAAAGTGGCCATTGCAGTCCTGTTCCTTGGCTCTCCCTTCCCTGCACGTCTCATCCCAGGGATTATGCTCCCTGCTCCTGCCTGCACTAGCCCTCCATCCCTCCATGGCAGAGCCCGAGGGTCAGCGAAACGGCTCCCACGGGGCTCACAGCCTCCCACCCTGCGGCTCAACACTCCACATAGCCAGCGGAGGATTATTCCAGCTGAAAGTCTTTGACTGATGAGTAATAGCAACGCTCCCCTCCGCTCGCCTTCGAGGAATAGCTGTGCTCTTGCCAAGTCCAGCTTATTCCACCGCAGCAGCCGATGGCCGGGCCAGTGAATGCCGCCACGCCAAGGGGAAAGCGTCGCAAGCCTCTGCGGCCGTAGGAGAGCTGCAGGTGTGGTTGTCACCACCATGACCAGCCTGGACCACTTGCAGCTCCTTGCCCAGCTGCAAACCCCAGTGGCTGTGACCTCAGGTCAGGGAATCCCCATCCCAGGCAGTACCTCCTGTGGCAGAAGTGGAGGCAGAATCATAGAATTATGGAATTGTTTAGGTTGGAAAAGAGCTCTAAGAGAGAGTCAAAGTGTTACCCCAGCACTGCCAAGACCATCACTAACCCATGTCCTAAGTGCCACATCTGCATGTCTTTTAAATCCCTCCAAGGGTGGTGATTCTACCACTTCCTTGGGAAGCCTGTTTCAGTGCTTGACAACCCTTTCTGTGAAGACATTTTTCCTAATATCTAATCTAAACCTCCCGTGGCACAACTAGAGGCCGTTTCCATTATCCTATTACTTGTTACTTGGGAAGAGACCAACTCCCTCCTGGCTACAGTGTTCTCTTAGGTAGTTGTAGAGAGTTGGAAGTTTTCCCCTGAGCTTCCTTTTCACCAGGCTGAGTCCCCTCACCTCCCTCAGCTGCTCCTCACAGGACTTGTGCTCCAGACCCTTCCCCAGCACCGCTGCCCACTGCAGTAAACGGATGGACTTTTTGGGGTGCTGTGCTGGTTTGAAAGCAAAACCAGTGAGAAACTCCAAGTCAGAAGTACAATTTAATAGGAAAAAAACTAAAATAAATGCAATAGTACAAAAAAACCACTGACAGAGTCAGGATACAACNACTTGGGAAGAGACCAACTCCCTCCTGGCTACAGTGTTCTCTTAGGTAGTTGTAGAGAGTTGGAAGTTTTCCCCTGAGCTTCCTTTTCACCAGGCTGAGTCCCCTCACCTCCCTCAGCTGCTCCTCACAGGACTTGTGCTCCAGACCCTTCCCCAGCACCGCTGCCCACTGCAGTAAACAGATGGACTTTTTGGGGTGCTGACCTGTGGACAGGTATCCTGCTCTGCTGTCCCCTGGGCTGTCCCAGGGCTCCCAGCAAGAGTCCTTCCCAAATCTGGCTGGACACAAGCTGAGGAAAATGCCACCAACTTTTCCATGTTATCAGGAACTATGGTGTTAGTCAAGCTCAGACTACTTTTTGGTATTGTTATTTCACTATTGGACCCCAAAAATTTTATTCCACAGAACTGGGAAAGCAGCTCACCTTTACTGACCCAAATGCCAAGGAGCCAGTTGGACAACTTGTCTGGGACATCTGGCTGGGACCCCAGAATAAACCCCCGGCCCTGCCACCCAGCTGAGGCCCCCACAGCCAGCAGCTCCAAGCAGCTCCCACCTTGGAAGCATCTCATCATCTGCATCCCTGTGTGGCCGTAACCATGAGCCAGGCTCCCCCCCACTCATCCCTGCCCATCTTCCATCCCCTCCAAAATTAGGGCAGCTGCTGCAGCAGGAAGCACCTTCTGTATTTTTGGAGCTTTTAAAAAAAAAAATCCTTTTTGAACGGCAAGAATGTTTCTAAGTCAAAGGATTTAAACTATTTTGCAATCAAGGAAGCGTATTTCCAAACGAGCCGATGGCGAGAGCCTGGGTGCTGTGTGGGCTGTGTGAAGGGGCTGCTAAAAAAGGGTACACAGCTGTCCAAAATTTGGAAACCGGTGCTTTTGCAGAATATATATAGATATCCCTCCCCACTCAACATATTTCCTTCCAGTTCATTAGATTAAAAAAAAAAATTAAAAAAAATCAGTAGGAAATTGAGGAGAGCACTTTGATGCTTTTGGCTTGTCTAAAAGCCATGGGACCAATTCCCAGGGCTGCAGGTGAGCATCCATTGCCCTGGGAATGGCCTGCTAAGCCGCAGTGTCACTGCCATGCTCCTGCACTAACACAGACATCCAGCAATAAATCAGCTGCCTTTGGGAACGGGAAGCAGAGATGCCACCTCCCAGCAGGGCAGTGGTGGTGGAGATAAACATGAGTGGGTTTCCCTGGACATGTTGAGGAGACATGGAGGCCAATCCCCACCCTCCTCCAACGGGCCATCCTCTCTGTTACTATCAGCCGCTCCCATCTGCACCTGGTCAACCCTCAGCACTTTGGTCCAGATTTCACATTTCACCCTTGATTTCCCACAGTTGCCACCACTGTGTAGCAGCTTTGACATTCATTTATCTCTGTTGTTATTTCCAATCTGGATGTGCTCCTGTTTTTTCTTGGCCATTGGCTATCACCACACATCTGCTACCTTGACCATTACCTGATGTCTCCTTCTGCAATGAGCTGGTGGAGATAAAACTGCCCCTGGCCTGGGATGGACTCAAGATGGAGCATCTTTCCAGTGAAGTGGGAGAAATGTCATGTCCAGGCTGGACACCTGGAGGTGCAGTGATGGGAGGTGACACGTGAGCACGTGCTGAGTAGTCAAGAAAAAGGAAAATAGGAGGAACAAGAAGAGAGCAAATCTGATGCTGAAAGCACTTTTCATTTTCCTTTTCACTGAGTCTTACTATTCCTCTCTGTTTCATCTCAGAGAAAGAGCTAAATTAACTATCCGCTCAGTTCCGAGAGACTGGATCCAAATGGACGAAGTATTAAGAAGATTTCCCGTTCACAATAAAATCCAGCCAACGGTATTAAAGCAGCAGAGGGTTTGGTCTGGTTTTCACAGATTAGCTATGGCTGTCCCAAGGACGGCAAGCTCTAATTTTCCCATTTTGCTCCAACGTGATGTTTATAGAGCTGTCTGGATCATTTACAGTCATTGCAGACCAGACTGGGATGAACATCACCTAACCACGTAGAAGGGAGGAACGCAGCTCTTGTTCTCCACCATGTCCAGGCTCCTTGTCCCTTCTCACCCACACACGGACCAGTTGTTCCCAGTGCACCCCCCCTGAGGACTCTGCTGGGTTCCTGCTCCTGGACTGCCAGGGATGCACTCACTGAGAAGCTGCATCTTCTCAGCAAGCTCCAGTGCCACCCAGTGCAGCTCCCCCTGCGGCACCCAAACCCACTAGCACTGAGCCAGGAGCCTACTCTCCCCAACTGATAAAGAAGTAATATATTGTTCATTTTTGTCTGAATCGATCCGGCTGTGCATTGTAATTTACTCTGTGATCGGGTACTCCTTAACGAGATTTATCAGCCTGCCAACCAGCCTTATCTTTAACAGTCCCCATTATCAGGATGTATTTCTCAGCCAAGGTTAGCAGCAGCAGGAGCATCTCTGAACGCCAGCTGCATGATAATAATCCCACAATAACGCCCAGGAGATGTGAAGCAGGTCCAGCAGAGCCCACATCCAGTCACCATGGACCCCCCACTCCTGCTGAAGCGGGTGTGGTGTAGGTACAAGGTGTTCCTCGTGGCCGCTATTTCACACACACGTTTGATGCAGTAACTGTGACTCCTCAGGAGCCACTTGAACCCGCACGCAGAAGAATTCAAGTTTGCAGCAAAAATAATGTCTGCTAAGGGAAACCTGGCCAACTCTGCAGAAAACAAATACACTACTCTATGTGTTTTTCCAACAGAATGGAAGAAAATCCAAGAAAAGCTAAGTTTATCAGAGGAGTCTTATTTAACCGAAACCTTCTTTTTTCATAGGCACTAGTGTTGACTAAAATATCCAGCCATACAACTAGTAATTTGCTGCATCTGATAAAAGCAGATTCAAGCTGTCTGATTGCTCTCTTTTAAATTGCAGATAGCCCCAAGTGTCTATCAGACACTCATTTCCAAACCAGAAGAAAATCAGCATCTCTGGAAGCTTCAGCTTCCTCTCCCTAGGAGCTGCTGAGTCCCCCGTCCCCTCACCCCAAAGCAGTCCAGCAGCAGCAAACTGGATTTGAACGTCTTCCATGGTCACAAGGGATCATTTTCAAAGCATGCTGGGGAGCCATCAGTGGTATGGCTTGGAAGCTGAGGACATCACAAACCAACGTCCTGCAGTACCTGCAGGAAACTTTAGAAGCTTTAAAAACGGTTATATTTTTTTATATTTTCCCAAGAGACAACCCTATGTTGGCAGAGACCAAAACCCCCACGTGGAGGTGGCTGAGGGTACTCAGGGCTGTACTGCTACGAGCCACCAAATCCCTCTCCTCATGGTCCTTCCATGGGGAGTAGATGCACTACTGGAGGAGATAACTGCAGTCATGATTTTTGCCCTGAAATGCATGTGTTCCTAGAGGACTGGATGCTTTGGTTTCTGTGGGCAGTGCTGCTTGACCACATTAAATGACTGCTGCTTCAAAAAAGCCCACGCACCCTGCTCCAGGCTTCAAGGCTGTGAGTCCTAATTCTGGCAGCACAAATATTTTAATTAAATGAACTACCTTTATGGAATAAATCAAGTGATAAGCTTGAAAAATTAACTCCCATAATCTTTCATGCTGCTGTGCAGGTCAATAAACTATTAGAGTAAAAGGCTGGGAAACGTTCTAGAAACATGAGTTGTTACAACGGAGATGGATGAGCCATTTTACTTCCCAAATTATACACAGCAGCATTTTTCCACACTCATGCCTTGCGCATCCTCTCCCATCCCCTCACCTGTTGCCCATGGCAGAGCTGAAGTGGCACGGCCAGCATCTCCCACCTGCTTGGGTACAGTTCCCAGCCATCCTCCCCAGGAACACATCCCCCATCCTCACCATCTGTCCTCATCTTGAGTGCTTCCTGACTCCTTACAGCCCACATTTTGGGCATTTTGATGGAGTCAGGAATCATGAGCTGCCTACAGAGGGATAACGTGTCTCGGTGGGGCCAATCCAATTTTCATTATCTTCAGAACTTATTTTAAACTTAAGATTCTTTTGAAAACCACCTTATTTTCACTTAAACTTGTGCTAGGAATAGCTGATGGCCCCCCAGCTGGCACGTGGTGATCTGATGGTGACCCTGACCTGGATGGATGTTCCCACTAGCAGTGCCCAGTCTCTCTGGAGCCAGGAGGTAGGAACTGGCTACGGCTGCTGGGGTGGAAGAGCTGCAATTTTCCATCTCAAGAGTAAATGCAGCAAGAATGAAACTGAGAAGCCAAGAGGAAATTAAATGGTGAAGTCCACATAAAATGGTTGCTTAAAAAAAAAAATTTAGAAAATCATACGAATTGCATGTTTACTCAATTTAATGTGATCTGTGAAGGCATTTCCTTCCCCAGCTGCCCTTTCTGCAGACAGACAGATGCCTGTGGGACTTTGCGGCTCCTGAAGCCACAAGAGGAACCACCTCACATAAACCCTTTAAGTAATTTAAGAAGCTCCACTTTAGGAGCAGTTCAGGGCCACTGCGGAAACCTGCTCCTCTAAAGGCTGGCAACACTCCCCTGACTTCCAGCCTAAAGAAAAACCTAGATTTGTTAAAAATACTTCTGCCTAGCTCTAGTTTGCTCCTCTTCTCCTCATGTCCTATTTGCTCTCGGCAAACAGATGACTGTTGGTCATACTTAACAGCTCCGAGTAAATCAGGGAATTATGTAAAGAGGGGAATTTCACAGCTCCTTCGCAGACCCGAGTGAGGGTGTTTGTTCCCAGCAGCCAGTGGGATCTGCTGCCACAGCTCCCTCACCCGAGCCGGCACTCAGCCATGCACATCCCGAGGATGCAGCTCCAGAGCCTGGACCCTGCCCCGGCTCGGACAGAGCCCACACCTGCAGAGCCATGGGCAAACCCACAGCACAAGTCCTGTCCTCATACCCACATCTGCGCTTTGTGGGGTTATTCCCAAACCAAATACCTCATTTCTTTGCAAAACTAGAGTTGCTTTTTTTTTCTTTTTTTCTGAGTCAACCAAACCCCTCTGAAATCAATGGTTACTGCTTCAACAGGCTTGGGAACCAGGTGCTCTTTGAGCTCCAAACAATTAAAATATCCTAACCAAAAAAAAGCCCTAAAACAGCCCCTCACGTCAGAGCTCAGAGACTGCTACGTATCTCCCAGTCATGGCACAAATAATGGCCAAAGGCTGCTAGCTGTGGCATGGGACAATACAAAGCATTCAGTGATCCCATCTGAAGATCCCTAAACAGATGTCTAAATTTAGAAAGTCTTCTTATCGCTCCCAAAGGTGTCTCCAATTCCCTCAAATCCTCCCTTCGTGTTCCAGTGTTTTGTTGTACTCTCTCTTCCAGTGTCCCATGGCAATGAGGTCTCAGGGATAACTGTGCAAAACATGTCCCCACCTCCCAACCTCACCTTTCTTCTTGGTTTTGTGTTGTGAGAAATGCACACACAGATGAAGGACTGTGCTCTGCCATGTGTTAGGACACACAGTGATTCCCATCCCACCCTGTCCTGGGTATTCACTTTTCTGGTGCAAAGAGGCATCCAGAAAATCTGCCTTTGAGGCTTTTTATCATTTCAGAGAAAAGGGTGGTGGAGGTGGTGCTATATCTATTTCCTTACATTAATTCCTTCACAAGGAAAGCACGAGATAGGGCATCAAGGGATGAGAGCAGCATGAAGGACTTGGGCTGTTCTCCACAGATTTAAGGTCTCCTAATGTAGGGTTTATTTCACTTAAACTATCTAAAATTTGGGCATCCAGTCTCAGCAAGTCACCATCTGCCCCAGGTGGGAGATGAACATCTCCAGGATGAGAAGCCAAATCCCTTGCAAAGCATCACCCTGGGTGGGTACCACTCTCTCCATCGACTTGGGAGAGATAAACCTGAAACTGGGGTGGGGTCAGGAGGGGGGTAAACAATTCCCAGAGGCCACGCCATGCCCAGCAGAGGGTCCTCGTGCTGAGCAGCCTGGGCAGAGCAGAGGCTCCCTGAGCACAGCACCGCTCACCCGCAGCACGCTGCCTTATTTTAGCAGGCAGAGCAGATGGCAGTGGGAAGATGAGGAGGCAAAGCAGCAGTGAAGAGAACGCTTTGGAAATAAAGCCCCATGCTCTGCTGAGAGGGTCTGGTGCATTTTGATGGTTGTAGCCAGAATGAGCTTTGAGGCAGCTCAAGGGCTCGCTGGTGGGGGGACCTATAGCCATGGAGAGGAGAGACAGGGAAAAGCCTGCCCTGGTTCCCAAATACTGCTTGGCACAGACAGGGACAGCTGGCACTGGCTCAGCATGGCCTCAGTGAGGCAGAAACAGAACTGAAATAATCCTCAGCAAAGGAGGCAGAGCCCTTACAGAGGCTTCCAGCCCTGGGGAGAGGGTGCTTGGGCTCCACTGGCTCCTGCCCGTGGGGCTGGGGGAAGCTGGGACTGTTCCTTCCCCCAGTGTCACCATGGACTTCTGCATGGCTGAGCGTGAACGTCTCTCAGGGCTGGATCTTCCCTGCCTGAAACACAGGGGATGCTCTGCAGAGCACCTTGGTTTTTCCACCTCTCTGAGCCTCTGCAGAGCTGGGGACCACGACAGCAGCACACAGGGACCAGTCTAGCCCCGAGCTTGGACTGCAGGGTGTGCTGGGGAAGGTGGTTTACTCACACCTACCCTGTGCCACCTGCCAGCACAGCCTCCCCGTGCCCCAGAGGCTAAACCCCACCAGAGTGGCTGCCAGGATGCTCAGAGATGCCATCCACACGGGACAAGAGCTGTGACATCCCAGCTTCCTCCTGTCCCCTTCACCTGGCTCCATGTCCACCCTGACCAGCAGGATAAAGCACAGCAGTAACCACAGCTATGTCCCCCAGATTCCTGTGCCTCCACTTTGCCCTCCAACACACAAAATATAACTACAGCAGCTGCACCTTTCAAATTGTTTCTCTTCCAAACGCCCCAGAAAGTTGTTTAAGTTGCAAAGTGTTACCTGGGGCTTTCTCATCAGGTTCTTAATTAGCTGAAACGATTTGCTTTGTTGGGGAATTGTTTCCAGGAGCTCCTAAAGAGCTTTAAAATCAGCTCTAGGAACAGCCTCAGAAGGGAAATGCGTTTCAGCTGGGAAGCAAGTCCAGCACTGGGCTGCACCTCTGCCCACCTGCACCCCAGCAAATTCCATTCTGCCACACAAAGAATTGAAGCAATTTTTAAGGAAAAATTTGATATTCCCTTCTGTTGGTGCAGAAGGCTCCCCTGGCTGAGCTTCTCAAGCTGCTGTTCTCAGGCTGGGGCCACATTTAATTCCTGGATTCCTGGCATTGCTCTCGCTGGGAATTCCAGCTCCCCACTACTCTCAGCACACCTGTGTTTGGCTGTGACTGCACCAGGACTATAAACCAACCACCATTCAGTTTGCAAACAGCAATTTAACAACCCAAAAGGAGGAGTTTTTTTCAAAGAGAAGGTGCCAGCATTCCTGTTAATGGGCTGCTTACTTTTAACAGCTCATTTTGTGTACTGCCTAGAAGATCTCACTTCTCTAGGTGCCATTTCAGGCAACATATTTAGAAACTCTTGGCAAAGTACGAAGTTGTAAATAATTTTGGATGTCCTTTTTCCAGAGGGCAGGCACATGAGCTCCTGCTCACTTCCCTGAGGGTATGGCAAAGCCACAGCTACACTCCCTCTTTAAACTTTGTGTCCCATTTCTTATCCATTTTCTTATGCCTGATAAGGACTGCCTTTAAAATTTGGGGGATTTTAAATTAAAATTAATTAGGTGGCAGAGCAGCCACTTGCAGGTGGAACCCCCTATCATCACCCCTGATGCTGGAAGTGATCAGTCCCAAGTAGACGCTGGCTTTCCCTTTGGGAGATCACAGAATCCTAGAATAGTTTGGGTTGGAAGGGACCTTCAAGATCATCTAGTTCCAACCTCCTGCCATGGGCAGGGACACCTTCCACTAGACCAGGTTACTCCATGCCCCATCCAACCTGTCTTGAACACTTCCAGGGACAGGGCATCCAGAGCTTCTCTGGACAACCTGTGCCAGGGCATCACCACCCTCACAGCAGAGAGAAATTCAGTTTGTACTGGAGCAATCAATGTCCTTAGAAATCAGGCAAGCGCCTGGAGACACCATCACTGGCCCAGCCTCTGGCATTCTCCTTAGCTTTGTTAGCTTTTCAAGGGACATTTCCTCAAAACTTCCCATTTTCTCAGGGAACGATCAAACATTTGTTGGAGTATTTTATCCCCTGGTGGCTTTTAAATATTGCCTATGCTTTCTAAATATTGCAGGGTGAACACATAAGGGAAGGAAATGTGGAAGCCCAAGCTCTGGAAAGGCCTTTCCACTTGCTCACAGGAGCAGGAAAAGGATAAAAATCAAAGATGGAAAAGAGTGCAATCATTTCTGGATAAAGCATAAGCATCTCTGTTAATGCCCTGGCTTACAATTACAATCACTTACGTTAATAAAGGCACCTCCTGGCTAATCCCCTCTACGCTCCCAGCCGTTGGAAAGGAACTAGTTTACAGCCTTATGTGAAGAAAGAGACTATGGAAGCATCAGGGTTTTTAAGGAATCCTGTCTCAGCACCAAGGAAGCTGCAGCATGGCTTCTGTCTGCCCAGTGGAGCAGTTGCTCTTAGGCACAAAAAAGCAGGGACACGTAGGAAAACGAAGCTGTTTCAGACTAAGTGACAGGGGCAGGGATGATGACCTGTGCTGAATGGGTTGACTGAGGGCTGGGAAGTGAACAGGGAGGGGAAAATGGAGGGACATGTCATTCCCTCTTCCGCTCTGTGGAGAAGATGCAGATGGAGGAAGCCAGGGTTCACAAGGTCCTGTGACAAGGCTTTTAAGCAGGTAAGAGGCAGATGAACCCCCTGGAGGAGGTCAAGGTGCCTGTAAAGGTTTGGTACCCAACTCCTCCTCATGCCAGGATGGGGGTCCCCAGAAACCATGCAAGAATTTCCACTGGGAGAATAGAAAATTAGCATAAATAAACAAAAAAACCCCCCCTGTTTCTAGCATCTGAGGCTTTACCACCCAGCACCTGCCCTGGGGTGCCACATGAGGACCCACCTTCTGCGAGGGTCCCACACTTCCAGAAGACAAACTGTCCCTGTGAAACATTTTCCTCTCAACTTACATAGCAAATGTCAACCAAAAAGGCATTCAGTCATGTGTTTCCACTCAGTCCCTGACCCCTGTGACAGAAAAATCATTGGAAAGGTGGCTGTGAGGTGGCCACAGGCCACACTAATAGCTCCACCACTGAGACTGAAAACCAGCCTGGGTAATGTAAGAATGAAACACTGCTCAAAATATCCATTCATAGACCTTCCCAGGCTCAGAGCCTCCGTGTGCTTCAAAGAATGAGCTTGCTTTCATTTTCTATTTCACTTTGGTGTTTATTTTTGCTTCAGGCTAGTGCCATCCACCTTCCCCAGCTCATCAGCCCAGTAAACCAGGCCAGGAGGAGGAGGAAGGAGCAGCTCCTTAGTGCACCTCCCTGGTCCATTCAGCTTTCTGCCTTTTCACATGCTATGAGGCTTTGTGCTTTGAAATAAGAGGCTGAAGAGCCCTGGCTCGCAGTGCTTGCCCCTCGCTGCTGCCCGCACGGCGCGGCAGAGGATGGCTGTGTGCAGGGAACGCTGCACCGGAGCGCGGGGGAGTCCCGGGCACTGCAGCACTGCAGAACCCCAATTCCCCTGGCTCAAATAATTATACAAGGCCTCCCTCTCCATCACGAAGGAAGGTTTTGTTTCACAGGAGAACAGAGTTTACACTGCAAAGCAGGGAGACTCCAGGAGAGGGATGATGGTGAGGGCCCAGCTCCCCATCCCGCATCTCCTGGCAGTGCCACCTGATGGGACAAGCTTGAGTCCCTCCAGAAAAGCCCCACCAGCAACCTGATCCTCCCTGCCCATGGTAGGGGGATTGGAATCAGATAGGCTTTAAGATCCCTCCCCACCCAAACCATTTGTGATCCTATAATTCAATGGAGGAAGAACAGGAACACCCACCTGGCCACCTCCCGAGCAGTAATTTTTAACCACACGAACAATGCCATTTCTTTCCATAGTTATAAATGTAGTTTCTTGCCTTGCCCAGCAGTGTTTTCTCCAATATCCAATGTACTCCTTGGGAGATGGGATCTTAGTCCTTACCTTGTGTGGCTCCCCCCAGCACATGTGTGGTCAGGAAAACAAGGAATCCCAGCACAGAGCAAGGGCTGAATCCTGAACTACTCAGTGTGTGGAACACTATTAAACCATGGTGAATCCCTGCATTGGTTGAGTTGTAGATACCACAAACTGTCTTTCAGGCCCTGCTGATCCTTGCAGAAGGACACGGCCTTCAATAGCCCATACTGTGAAAAAGGCTTGGGCTTCCTTCAGCAGCACAGCAACAATGTCCTTCCAGCGCCCAAGCTGCGCTGCCCACGTGGGGTTGTCCTGCCCATGAACTTTACCAGCACAGTTTGGATGCGGCAAGAAGTGAATCAACACAAGAGCCTGGCCTGAGCTAGCAAAACCCATTCCCAGCAATCACATCCCATCATCAGCATTCCCGTGGATTCTTTCCCAGCATGGCCACAGGCTTCACCATTGGCAGCCCCTCTCCTCGCTCTCATTTTGTTCCACAAACCTTTACAGGTCCTAAAGTCTGTAGGATACAATTGCAAAATGCCCCTGGGCTCAAGAGGAAAAATGATGGTGCTTTGGTAAGTGCATCAACACCAGCAAACTCAGTCTGAGATGCTCCCATCACAACTGGAAAATTGAGCATCTCCGCTGCAGCCCAGTCCTAAAGCTGCCTCCTCCTCAGCCCACTCAGAAATCCACTGTTACAAAGCCAATTAAACACTCGATTAAGTGTCCCAACTTGTTCCCAAATAAAGCACTAACATGGCATGTTATTAAAAAAAATATAAAGAAGAAAGATCCAGGTTGTATAATGGTCTGTGAGCACATCAGGATAAGCCGTGCCTGCTCCCAGGGGTGGAAATAGGAGCCAAATCCTCTCGCCATCTCCCACTAAAAGAGCTGTTTCTCTGTCTGCCCATCACAGCCTCAGACCAAGACTCTGATTTAGGTGGTCCCACCATCCTCGTCATCTGCTGCTGGTACCTGCTCAGGGACCAGTCCCCACAGTGCTCCTCAGAGCACATTGCTCCAAAGGTTCCCTCCAGCCCAACCCTGCAAACACAGCTTTTGCTTTTGTGAGAGCAGTGTCTACCACCACCTCCACCAGCAGCTCCTGCTGTGGGCAAGGGAGAGGTCTAGGACACAGGAGCCCACACCACCAAGCAGCCTGGACTCAGGGATCAGTGCTGCCATGTCCTACCAGACCCCAAGGAGCCATCTCATAAAGCTGACCATCACAAACATGATCCAAGCGTGATCCAGACCCCTCTGATCCAAGCACTTTCTCTCCCTGGGTAGAGATGGCAATAACCTGCTGATGTTGGGTACCAGTTCCTGCACTGGGGACTGATCCTGAGCTTCTTCAGACACTCAATGCTCAATGCAAGACACAGCAGGAGCAGGAATGAGTGTCCAGGCTGTTCCCATTCCCCTGAGAGCTCCACACCTCCTCTGTACCATCACCCTCCTCTTCCCATGCCTTCCTCCATCATCTCCTGCTCTTTGCTGCACCTGGCACAGCTTTAGGAGGATGACACAGGGACCCCCTCGCTTTCCCCTGTGCCAGCTGTGTGCCTGAGTGAGGTGCTCACTGAGGTTTGCACCAGCTCCCTGTGAGGGGGGCTCATCTGAGGAGCAAAGAGGACATCTCTGGGTTGGTGCTGCAGTGGATATCAGCGACACTGCTCAAAGCAGCAGAGAGGCACAGGGCTCCTGGAGGCACAGAGCTCCAGGGCTGCCCTGCCAGAACAGCTGCTGGCTCTGACTTGAACAGCAAAGGCAGAAAGAAAACCCTGTGCTAGAACCAGGTGACCTGAATTTTGTGAATGAACTGGGTTTTTTTTGTTCTCCAGTACCTATATATACGAGACCCTTTCTGATATCCATAAAACACTATGGCAGCTTTAGCTTGTCCTGCTTCCTCACTGTGCTTCCACTTGCACACTTTGCCTATTTTTGCTGCCTTCAGCGTTTCACCTGCACAACAGTAACACTTTTCAAAGCTTCTCAAGGTCAAGAAAGTCAAGAAAGTCCCTAACAAAGTGCATTAGGGCAGTTATTGATCTTCTCTCAGCCTTTCCCGGAGCTGTTCCAAACTGTGAAACCTCAGTCGGGTGATGGAAAGTTACTCAGGTCCTTCCCATGTTGGTGAATTTTAATATTCATGGCATCCAACTGGTGAGAATATCCAATGCCCTTGCAGTGACGGCCCCGTACGCCTGTGTCCATGTCCCTGCTGCAAGGTCACTGTCCCTGTCTGTCTGCTCGAGGATGGCTTGAGCAACTTTCTGAAGGATGAGTCTGTGCCATGGAAGTTTCACAGCCAGAATACCATCACCCCTGAGAAGCATATCTGCAATACCTACCAAAATAAGCATTTGCTGGAAAAAGCTGTCAAACCTTAGCAGGGGAGAAGAGCTGCCATGCAGACCTATTCATGTTATATGGGCAAAAAGTATTTCCCCAAATTTTTCCTTGTCACTTTCTAGGAAACACCATGATCAATACCACACGGATGAAGTTTCACCATCAATTAAAGCAGAACCCGCAGTGAGGTGGTGGCTCCAAGAGCTCTTACAGACTATTGAGAAGGACATCTGCAGTGGAGACTCAGATGATGTCTGTCCTGCTGCCCACCTCACCTCCAGCCCCATGGGCTGGCCCAGAAGCAATACTGACCTCCCCAAAGCCAAAGGGCTCCCTGCTGCAAACCCAAATCTTTTGACTGCCTCAGCCACACTGAGCACTCAGGCTTTGATCCTGACATATCCACTCGCTTCTCGGCAAGACAGCTCTGGAGACACCTTGGCACTGCTGGCCCCAGCAGCTTGCTAGCCCAGGAGCACAGCAATACAACAGGCAGTGGCTCCAAGTCCTAGGGCATAGCAAATATGCTCTGGAAAACCAGCCTGGCATCGGGGAAGCATCATTCACTTCAAATATATCTTCATTTAGCAGGCAGAAATCTCATGCTTTGCTCAGCCACTGTCACCCCTTTGAAAATATAGTTTGGTTTTATGAACCATTGAAAACAATCTGCAGTGTGGGCAGCGGCTGCCTCCAAAGTATCAATCAGCAGGGTCCACATACAGCTGACATTTGTCCCTTAATAATATAATTGCAGCTAAAACAAGAAAGGAACCTGGAGCTCTGGGCTTTTTTACTGATTAAAGAAAGGAACAGCAGTTCTTCAGATAATTTTAAAGTGGCCAGAAGCTGAGAGCAGGCTCAGCGAGGCAAACCTCAGCGTGTGGAGCAGTCCCAGAAGCTCCAAAAACACAACCAGCAGAAGACAAGAGCCAACAGCAGACACAGTGCTAACATCTAATGGGATTCTGCAGAAAAACCAGCAGTGGGGTCTGGCACAGAAACGTGGACTGCATGAGTGGACCACCCACAGATGCTGCACATCACCCATCAGGTGAGACCCCACTCTTAATTCGGACTTGTCTGCGAGGTTACAGTGACCCCAGCCCCACTCCAGCCCCATGGCTGCAGGAGGAGCTGTTGGGAAGCCCAGTGCTGCCCAGCCCAGCAGCAGGAACCAGCTTAATTACAGCAGGTTCAGCAGCACAGAAAACTCCTGAGTCACATCGAGCTGTTAATTACCAGCCCTTAACAGGATTTGAGGGCTCACGCCAGCGAAACCGCCTTCCTCTCTCGTGCTGCCCTACTACGCAAAGCTCTCAGTTTGACTTAAGTTTATGTGACTGACCCAAATATTCATACCCTCAGGGCTGGAGTATTGTTTAAAATCATGATTTCTGCACAAAAATCTAGGAGAAACCCAGCAATTGCTGCACCCTGTGGTCTGCATCTCTGGCTACCTCTTTCTTCTGCGGAAAACTTCAGGGTCCAATCCCCCGCCCACCTTTCAAGAGTGGCACTTTGCTGTTCCTCTTGTCCCTGGAAAGGGGACTGGGCCATCCTAGCGCCCATCTGAGCTCCAGGGACACTGCCAAGCCATCACTGCAGGACACTCGACTTCAGGGAAAACAGCCTCAAAAGGGTGACTGACAACAGCTGCTCCCTGCTCCATCAGGAGCTGCAGAGCATGTCCCTGCTGCCCTTTGAGCCTGGTAGGAACAACAGGACAATAACAGAGCCTGGATTCCTATGCAAAAGTGATGACTGAAAACTTTAAGCCCTGTCCCTGCTTGTTGCCCAACCTCCCTGTCAGCCCAGGCAGGCAGGCGGCTCTTTGGGAAGCATTTCTGATCATCCCATGGAGGAAGGACATCGGGCTCTCCGAGCAGGAGAGCTGCTGGAAGCCCAGCACAGACACCTGTGCTCCAGAGGGCAGGAAGCAGGTTCTTCTTAAGGCACATATATCCTGCTTTTCTGCCAGGAAGGAGGGGGGAACGGCCCCAGACGCCAGACCGGGGCTGGGATTTCCACCCCAGGACAGTGCTGAGCTGGAGGCTCTCTTAACCCCGCTAATCCTCTTTGGCTAGGAGCTAATTACATTCCCAGTGAGAGCAGGGACCCTTGGGAAGGGGGCAGGGAGGCACGGCACACCGGGAGTTGAACACAGGCTCGGCTGCTGGCACCCTGCTCCAGCGAGGGCAGGTGAGGCAGGGGCCCGACGCTCCTCCCTGCTCTCTTTTTAGCTCTTCTCTCAAACCTATGTGCCGACACCAAAATAATTTTGGCACAAAACCTTTCCTCAGCTCTCCTTCTCTAACCCATCCTCCGGCTGCCGGCAGCAACACCCTGTTCTGCTCAAAGGCTGATCTCAGGGAGCTTTTTTCATCTCACTGAAGTCCCTTTTCCCAGGCATTCCTCCCTGCAGTCGAGTGCAGGAGCTGCCGCGGCTGCTTCTGCAAGTAGGGCAGGTCAGCCCCGTCCTCAGCATCAGCATCCCGAACCTGAGCAGTGCAGCATCCCACCCTGGGCAGCTGTTCCGCTCAGGGATCAATTTTATCCCGCGGGAGCTCTTGGATCATGATGAAAAGAGAGGTCCAGGGCTTTCCAGACAGCATTTGATACCGTGATTCACAAGCTCTTTGCAAGAAATCCATCTGAACGGGCTGGTTTGTACCTGGCTGCAGACACAAGGGGAGCAGCAGAAGGGGAACATGTCCCATGGCGGGCTCAAGCAAACGCTGCTCCTGCACCTGGTGATATCACATCCAGGAGAATCACAGAATGGTTTGGATTCAAAGGGACCTTAAAGCTCATCTCATTCCACCCCCCTTACCATGGGCAGGGACACAATCCACTGGACCAGAACACTCAAAGCCCCATCCAGCCTGGCCTTGAGCACTTCCAGGGATGGGAAGTCCACATCTTCTCTGGGAAACCTGTTCCTGTGTCTCACCATCATATGATAGGCATATACTCTATTATATATACATACAATGCATGGAATAAGGAACCCAACACCATTAACTGGTGAGACCAGACAGGGCAACACAGCAGCACCACCCCATAACAACACAAACGTTATAAAAAAAGAGATGTTTTTTACAATGTGCGGGGAAATCAAGGGGGAAAAAGCAGTTTTAGGATCTGGATGGGGTATGGCAAATACCACAAATCAGTAAGAAGACCCTCCTGAGGGTCAGGTGCCCATTGGAGGTAACAGCCTGGCACCTGGGAATCAGCAGTGTTCTACAATGAAACTCGTCACCGCTCCTGTTTCAGGCTGGTTAATTAGGCAAAGGGGCATTCTGCCATGTTTATTTAGTAACACAACATGCATAGTTCATTTGTTCCTTAATACAAAACCCCTGGAGTCAATTGGGGTCAACCAGGGTTACTGGGAGAACATCACACAAGCACAGGGCAATCACGCTGCAAGCCAGCTCTTGCCAGATCACTTGTTCCCTCAGCAGACTCTGCCATAAACAGGAGTGAGTTCCTAAGTCCCCAGTGAAATGACCCAGCACTTTGTCTTCCTCCAACAGAAACCTCTTCCCTTCCTGCACGGCATTGGGCTGAGCCTGTAGGAAATCTGGGAGAGTCCCAAAGTGTCAGCTCTGGCTTGATAACGTCTCATAGTACTGCTCCCAGGATCCAGCTCCTGGAGGAGGTGTGAGGAGGTGGGAGGAAGCTCCAGGCACCTGTACTCCTGGTATTTCACATAAACAACTTATTTAAAGCTGGGTAATGTGTATCATGGCAAGCAAGCAGAGGAAGTGGAAGTCAGGCACACTTCTGGGCTTCCTCTGCTGGTCACCCACAGCTTCCAGAGCCACCACAGTCCACACACTTCTCCTGGGATGTACTGCCAAAATGCGACCCTTGTCCCTAAACTCCTCACGTGCCCTAGGCTTCCAGTCCTCACCAGCACCTTCTGATCATGCCCACCAAGACCCAAGGCCAGAGGAAAGCCAGCCTTGCTGGCAGATCTTGTGCAAACTCTGGGCTCAGAGGCGCTACCCAGCTTCTGATGAATGGGATACTCTTGGAGCATCCTTCACCTGCACAAGCATCAGTCTATAGTGGTGCAAGGACAATGAGGGAAGCACAAGTCACCCTTTTCTTTGGGTGGCTGAGCACCTATGCAGCTCAGCCAGCGAGTCCACAAAAAAATAGCACTTTTAGTATTTTCTTCTCTTTTGGTAGGTTTGAGTGCACTTGGCTGAACAGAGTGCTGGGGAGGAGGCAGCTCCTTGGATACCTCCCCAGGCAGCTGCAGAGGGTGGGAGGGGACGGCAGGGACACAGAGCCTCCGACTCCATCTTTAGATCAGGAGTGGGATGGGAATGAAAATACCATGGGTATAATAACACATCCTTCCAGGGAAATCAGAAGTTTAAGGGGGTTGCAAATAGGGGCAACAGCCTTTCCCGCTTTCTGGAAGAGACAATACAACTTTATTTGCAGGAAACACATGGTTTTAGCACTATTTTCCTGCAAAACTCCATCCTTCCTCCAAAAACCAGGCCACTGTGGGCCATGCCTTCTCCCTCCCTGTGACTTAAGCTTTTTGGGGCCAGGATGAAGCCTTGCCCAGGCTCCAGGGGTGTGTGCAGAGGGTGCTGCCCATCTCACCCCCAGTTTGTGCTCCTCTGCACTTAACAGAATCGAGATCAAATCCCTCATTAGCTTTCACACAACTTCCAAGGGCAGCTTATAGCCAAGGTCCTAATTCATCAAGCAATTAATGGATCAAGCCTCACTACTTCAAAGAGTGAGTTCTGGTATTTGCATGAATCTCAGGGCTTGGGACAAGCCCATGTGAGCTGCAGGCAAAAAGAGATCAGACCACAGAGCAATTTTCCCAGAAGATCAAGCAAACCTAAAGGCCAACCGCATTAACAGACCTTGCGATGTTTTCCTTTCTTCAGAAAGTTTTTGTTAAAAACATTCACAGCCCAAGTGCTGCATTTCTTCATCAACTCTTATAAAAATAAATCCCATAAACCAAGCAACCATGCTGAGCTGGACAAAGGTTCAGTGTAAAGGGAAACAAAACCCATAACAGCACAATGCCTGGGTAAGACCTCGCTGTGGGTGCTCACTCTACGTGAAGGCTCGTAGATGTTGCAGGGATGAGCTGCAGCAAGAAACACTAAGAGGGACATAAAGGCTAGGGTGGGTTTGCCAAGGGTGTCTGAAGGCATTTGCTGAAGAGCTGAGGGAACCTAGGCAGAGTCCAACCTTCAAAATCTGAAATTTAATCGCTGGTGTCGGCTAGTGACCCTGGAGACAAGAGCTGAGGGAGAGCTCACCTTTCCCTGGTACATGCAGAGATCACCACGTTACTGGCTACAACCCAACCCCAAATTAATTCTCTAATTAATTAATTAGCAGCCTGGTGCCAGCAAGCGCATTAAAGCCTTTTCACCAATCCAGGAGCTTTCTGAAGCCTGGGAACACATTGCTGCCCAGGGGCATGCCAAAACAGGGGTTCAGCCCTACCCAAAGAACAAACACTTGGACAGCTTTCCTCACTCAAACCCCCGGGGCAGGGAGGAAGCAGTGGTGGGAGCAACAGCAGGAGCAGAGCACTGGCATTGAAAACAGCATTGCATACATGGAGATGGCCATCTGGGGGGTTTGCACCTCCACAGGCACTCTGGGAGAGCGTCTCCTCCACCGCACCGTGACCAGCAGCAGCAGCTTCAGGAGGAACAGAAAATTACTGGGTGTAATTGAAACTGCAGGGAGGAGCTAGGGACATAAAATGTAATTATCTGCCGTGGAATGGAGCCAAGATTAGCAATCCTACTTCTGGTCACTTCAAGTTCCCATTAACTTCTCCATGTGCTGATGTTATCAACTCTGTATCTTAGTTTGCTGCGAGATGCAGCGCTTCCAGGAGCAAGCCCTGGGCCTCCTCTGGTCAGGGTCTCAAATCACTTGTACAGGAGGGGGTGAAGGCCCTGGAAGATTTCCATCCCTAGCTTCCAAGGTGGAAGGGGCAGGAGGATGCTCCAGCTGAACCAGTTGCACCACTCTCCTCTCCAGGCACCAGTGGCTAGAATTGGCTAAGGTGCTTTTGTGGTGCTTGGGAAGATGATCTGGATGGGCATCACAACAATTCGGAGACAGTCTCAACTATAACAGGTAAGATTGGGTGGATTTCATACCATCTCAGCCTCCATTCTCCTCTCCTTGCACTCCATCTCAGTAGGCTGCAGAAAGCACACTCAATTCACATCCAAACAACACCGGGCATCCCCACATCCACTCCATGCTCAGCCCATTCCACTGTCCTGCATCCAGGCTCCTCTTGCTGAGGCCCTGACACTTTTTTCCCGTGTGTCGCTTTCCTTGCAGCCTCAGCATTCAAGAATGCAGGAGCTGCAGAACATCCCTCATTAGCCTCATCTCCTGTCTGGCCAAGGCCTCCACCCACAGCAACAGGAGGCAGATGCTAGTTGGTGACTGGCACTTGCATGACCTCACTCTTGGACACCTTTGGGAAGCAGTGGGCACTGCTGGGGGTGCCCTTAACAGCAGCCATGCCTTCCTCTGCTCCTTGCATGAAATCAGTGTACACACATGAAATCCATGTCTTTGCCAAGAGGTGGAGGACCACGGACTCCAGCCCTGCAGCTTGCCCCAGGAGGAACTTGGCTTCAGCAGTTTCTTAAAGGCTTTTTTATAGACCTTTGAAAGCAAGCACCCCATCTTTTCTCCATTTTAAGCAAGGAGAGAGCACGCACCCCTGGATCAGAAGACGCCCACCCCCACCGGCCCCCTTACCTCCACGAGGTGAGGCGTGGGGTTGAAGCCACACATGTTGCAGACCTGCTGCCGGCAGGTTGTGCAGGTGTTGTAGTTGGGGGGCTCACTGGAGCCCACATTGATCTCCGCCTTGCACAGGGGGCACGAGACCCTTGCTTTCGGCACTTCCTTTGGCTTGACACCCTGCTCCGGTTTGCCCGGCTTCGCCGCCGCTGCGGCACCAGCCCGGCCCTGTGCCCCTGGGGCTTTGGGACCAGCCTCTTTGCTGGCATCGCTGAAGACAATTTTTGGAGGCACTTTGCCAGGAGACGGCTGGCTCGGAGCGGGGGCCTCTGGCTGGACAGACATGAGCGTGCTGGCCTGGGTCAGGAGGGATGCCCCGAAGCCGAAGAGCTTCCCTGTGAGCCCCTCCTGGGGCTGCTCTGGTGCTCCAGCCCCGGGGGCCGGGGCAGCAGGCTTCGCCCCTGCATCTCCTGGCGTCTTTCTCTGCTCGGAAGGGGAAGGCTTGGCTTGCTGATGCTGTGGGGAGGACCTGGCCTGATGCTGCGGGGAGGATCTAGCCGCCTCCTGAGGTTTTGGCTGTCCTTGGCCATGCGGTTCCCTCTGTGGCGTTGTGGGCTGAGGTTTGGGTTGCTCTTGTGGCAGGGGGCGGGGGGCTGGTGGGGTCTTATCTGCAGCCGGGGGTGGTGGGTGCTTGGCTGGGGACTGGGAGGGGGAAGGCGAAGGGGAGTGCAGCTGCTGCTGGCTCTTGGAGCGAGGAGCGGTGGTCATGTCCATCCCCAGCGCCCGCTGCATCTGGCAGTTCAAGCACAGCCATTCCTTCACCTGCAAGACAAGGAGAGGACAGGGGCAGTGAGTGATGGGCAGGTACAGCTGCCTGCAGGCAGCCCCAGCACACCCTTACCTCCCCCCAAACAGACCCCACACGGCCACAGGAATCAGCCATCAGCCCCTGAAAAACATGTTGGTACCATGTTCTTCACTAGCAGTACCTCGCAGTCAGGGCGAGCAGCCCCCATCTGTCACAGGTACCCACGGCACAGCACGCCGGCGTGAACGCCAGCTTTAATTAGCCTTGGTCTGCTTCCAAGGCTTCTGCTGTGAAGCAACTGCTTGCCATGAGGCTCTGCCTCTCCTGGGGAAAGAGGGGCCTTTCCGAGGGCTCACAGCTCCATCACCTCCCCAAAGCCCAATTTTTCCCTCCTGCTTGGTGACCAGAGACAGCAAAGAGAACAGCCAAGGCGAAATGAGGAAACACCACTGTGCCATGCCCAATGCTTCCCTGGGGCTAGCAGAGATGGATTTTCTGGAATCAGTGCAGTGGTTATGATATTCCACCTGAAAATTTGGCTCTGGAATGCTGTAAGGGAGCACAAAGAGTGCTGCTCCTAGCACAATGCATCTGCACTTCCGGGAAGGCAAAGTGCAGGCTGGGGAGCAAAGGGTTAATTTTCCACTCTCACCATGATGAACTTTTGCATGCAAATGAAAAATAGAACAGTTCCCTGGCTAAGTGGTGATAAACGAAAGACTTTCCCCACGAGAGACGTTCCCTGTGACACACTAATGTCTAAATTAAGTTAATTAAAGAGGCTGTAGAGCCTTTCCATATGAGGAATCACCAGGATGCTCAGCAGCTCCACAAGTATTAATATACAGCACAGCAGGACAGCCAGGTCTGCTTGCAAAAGACTTCTCCAAGACAAGCAACTAAGGTGGCAAAAAGGACCAGAACATTCCCAAAAACTGGAGCTGCACCCAGGACAAGCAGATGCAGAGCCTGGCAGGGGCAGCATCTGACAGCTCCTGGCCCCTGCGCTCTCTCGGGGCTGCACATCCCACACCCACTGCACGAGGTGTGGATCTTCCTGTCCTTCATTCCGGAAGCCATCTCTTCATTCCAGTGTTACGGATCACCTCTGCGGCTCAGCTTAATTCCAGCTGCAGAGACATTAATCACCTTGCCCAGTCCTACAGCTCCAGGTCTGCTTGGCTTTTTGGTCCTGTGGTTGGAGGCATGGGTGATTCATAACTTGGCCTCAGGGTTTTCCCCCCTACACTCCAACCACACAACAGGCACATTTCAACCTTTTTCTGCTCACGGGAGCTGCCTGCAGAGATGCAGATGGGTGTTATTGTAGGTCTCATGACAGGACATGATGGCAAGTCCTTGAGAGGTGAGGCAGATAAGCCCTAAACCCCTCCTAACAAGTCCTCTCCCCAGAAGGGTTCTCATAAAGGCCAGCCTTCAAATAATAAACTTCTAAAAACAGAGGAAATTCAGATCAGCTAGGAAAGATGCGTTCAAATTCAGGGGCAGTGGATGAACAAATCTCCACCTGCCCACCTTGCCCCTTCCCCTCTCTGCCCAGCCCCTGCTGGGTGCCAAGGCTTGGCGTTGCCTCCAGCAAAGCTCTCCCCACCACCTTACAAGCCTGGCTGTACGTCAGCTCTGTGCTTTTCCCACACTTCCCTGTACTCGCTGAGCTCCCACGCCACTCTCTACACCAGCCTCCGCTCGAGTCCTCCACTTGGAGCCGAGGGAAAACAGCCTCAATTTTCCCCAGCAATTTTGCGCTACATTGTCGTTTCTCCAAGCTGTTCCAAAGGAGCCACATTATATTTAGTTCCTGAAAATAGTACTTTAGTTTTTATAATTTCTTAGGGTCTTGCCGTCTCTCTTCTGACATCCAGAATTTCTTGCATTATTTTTGCTTTCACACCCCCTGGAATTTCTTCCCACTGTTCTATTTCAAGAGAGTGTCTACCAAAATCCCATCAGCTTTGCCCACCATCCCCATCAGCTCAAATTAAGGGAGAACCAATCCTTTCTATTCAGGTTCTTGTTCCCAGGATGCAAGAAATTCAAATCTTCCCTCTCTGCATAATCTCCTTACCCGCACTTTAAGACCCTTAGTGAGGTGGAAACAGGGGGAAGAGGAGATCCACTCCCTCCCTGAGGCACACACAGTCCCCATTTTGCCCTTGTCCAAGGCTCCTCCAGGAAAACCTGAGCACTGGAAGGCACTGTGCCCGGGTCCTGCGGCCACAGGAGCTGCATATGGCTCATGGACAAGCCCACCAGGACCTCCCTGAGCTCAGGGCTGAAGAACAATGGGATCACTGTAACTTTCTCACTTTTCACAATGAACCTACCACCCAGATAGGAAAAAGCCAGGGGGTGTTTTAGATGGGATAGGAGCATCCAATTGCCCTTGGTGACTTGGTGAGGAACTGCTGAGGAACATCTGTCCTGAGGAGCAGGAGAAGGCTGCAGGAAATACAGTGGGGCATGAGCTCCCAGAGCAAGCATTTGAAATGTAAATTGAGTTGGGATTATCACAAATTGCCTGGCCGGCCTCCACTGATGCAACTGATGACACACCGTGTGGGTTACACAGATCAAAGACAACTTAAAGGCTGCTGCAGGGAAGATAGCAAAGAGGCAAGGCTGAGTTGTCTTGCCAAAGATCCTTCCCCCAAGGAGGAGAAAGGAGAAGGGAAAAGCCTGCGTGATAAAGAAATAGTAGGAAAAAATCATTATTTTCATCCTCTTTTCCCCTATTTCTCTCTACTGTTTTCTGGGCACCTTCCCCCTGCATGATGAATCTGCAAGCTACAAGAGAAGCATTTAGAGGATGGTGATGCAAGTCAATGAAATAATCCCATTCCATCTATTTCTGTGTCCTGTTTGCCTAAATCAGAAGTTTCAGGGGTTGGATTAGTAAAGATTTACACCCAGCCTCTTCCTAGAAAGAATGGGTGTCCATCACTGGGTGGAGATGGAGGAGCTGTTAATGAGACAGATATGATGGACATGCTGTAATCACTGTCCTGGAACATTTGGGAACAAGCAGGACAACATTCGTTATGAGGATGAAGCATTTCCATCTTATTAGCAATTGAGAAGAACATTCAACAACATCTACCAACACCAGAAGATATTTAAATTTGGCAGAATTGAATAATTTTGCATCCAAGAGCTCTGAGAGAACTAAGAAAACTGCTGCGTGCTGATGTTCGTTTTTAAGAGGAAATTTTAGGACGCTGGAAGAGTCTTCTGCTTGAAGAAGGCAAAGGTATGGCCTAAAGGGGACAGGGAGCCAGACATCTGTCCAAGGCAGAAAGACAGTGCAGAGAACTGAAGGACACACAAATACGCCCATCAACATGGTTTCAGGAAAAATAGGTCACAGCAAAGCAAACCTGATTTTATTCTCTGCACATCTGATATTAGTAATGCACAGAAGTAATATCCTTGATGTCCTAAAGGTGTTTTGACCTAGTAATGTATGACATGCTGACAAAAATAAAAAGCACTACAGAATATGAATAGTGAATATGCTAAATGGATTTCAGACTGGCTACCTGTCTGAGCTGGGGGCAACGAGAGCTCACCACTGCCAAGGTATCATCACCTCACTACGGGCAGTGCCGCTCACACACAGTGGATTTTGGTAAAACCACAGAATCAGAACGGTTTTGGTTGGAAGAGACCTTAAAGATCATCTCATTCCAGCCCCCCGTATCTTAAATATCGATGAAGATGAGCCTCTGCTGCGTGCCAAACCTGTGCTCAGTCCATGCAGGAAGCCTGGAGCTGGAAGTAGGAGCGAGGAGGTGGCTCAGCCTCCTCTTCCAGCACCAAGGGACTCCTCCCAGAGCCCTCAATGGTTCCACACCGACATTTTAAGGAGATTAGTAAAACACTGTGGGAGATACAGACCGGATCTGTAAGAGTGATTCCAGGGATGCAGAAAATGTCTGAAATGAGAGAATTGACGAGGTTCATCTTTTTCGTTTATCAAAGAGAAGATTAAGAAGTGACTTGATTACGATATAGCAGCACATTCAGTGGAAACAATATCAGGTACTAAAAGGTTGTTAATTAGGCAGAAAAAGGCATAAAAAGAACTAATGACTGGAAGTGGAAGCCAAATATATTAAGCATCACTTTTAACAGCAGATGTTTCTAACCATTAAAGCAAATTATACACATGCTGTTGGGCTCAGCAGAAGACTCAGGGAGGTAAAGCTTGCAGGCCTTTCATCTATAGGGTATTTTATGCCTGTTCTGATCTCACAAGCTTTGATAGCTGGAACCATCCCATCTGTACGGACATTTGAAACGTTTGTATCTGATACCTGACCTGCCCCAGCCTGCACGCAGTGCCCAACACCCCCACGATCACCAGCCTTACCCTTCCCACCACAGACCCCTCCAACACCCCAGAATATTCCTCAAAACCCCCTTCCAAATCTTGTTATTGCCCAGTGCATGGGTAGGTCAGCAAGTGGCGGCGCTTGCTGGGTCACAGCTGCCAGATGTGCCTCCCCCCTCAATGCAGTCCTGCGAGCACCGACCATTTGCAAATCCCATTAGGAATGAAAACTTTCCAATCAGCGTTTTCTTTAAAAAAATTGCAGCAGGAATATCCACAGCACGTGCTGGCTCTGCCCAGTGCAGATTTAAACACTGGTAAGAATTATAAATTGGATATATATACATACACATATATAAAATTACAGGCATGGTGGGCTAGACTGTGACCTTCTGCAGAGCAGGTACATAAGGGGGACCAAGATCCATCTCTGTGCCCTGTGGTTTCCAAACCATCTAGAAAAACACCAGGAAGAGCACATGTTTTAAAAGTATCTGAAATGACAGACACAGCTTGAGTCTACAAGGCTTCTGAAGTTATTCTAACACCACCTATTTTAGGAGACTGTGTGAAAATAGCCCACCCCCAGTATCTGTTACCAGGAGATGTGAGGGACTGCTGGTTATGTGCAGGTTGTTTTGCTCCCCTGAGGTAAGACAATACAGCTCTAAAAGTATCTCAAGCATAGAGTTCAGTCTTTGCAGTGGGCAGAAGCTTTAAAATGAGCACTGTAAGCAGAAAAAACATCGTAATTGAACATCCAAGATATTTTCACGCCAAAACTTAGGATTATAATAAAGAGTAATTCTGTCTTTGCTGAGGGTTGGTTATTTTGGACCATTTGGAGGTCACCCAGGATGCTATCCTACTACAGAAAAATAATAAAACCAAAAAGGAGAGACCATATTTAGATTACCATACTTTGGAGACTTGAGATGGAAAAGTTCCTCACCAGCTCTACCTGTTTAGCCCTCACTGCAGCCAAAGCCATCAACCTTGCTAGCTAAACACCCCCGTGTCAGAGGAGGCCATTGGGCTCCGTCCATCTGACCTGTTTTAAACAATTATTTTAGACTGCAAAGAACAGCTCCCAAGTCATCTTGAGTCCAGCATAATCAATCCCACCCAAAGGTGACCATTTTGGACAGGACAGAGAAAAGGAGCTTTGTTCAGCTGAAAAACCAGAAGTCAAGTTCATGGGAATTCAGAACAGAAAAGGAACATGGGTTTTCTGTGAGTTGCCCAAAACATGTGTATTTAATATTCTACAAAACTGGAAATCCTGAACAAACCCCCCCAACCATGTTTGGGAAGAGCAGGACAGGGCACCTCTGGCAGCAGCTCTTCAATTCCAAGAGCTCCAAATGGGCCCCTTCCCCAGAGCCCCCCTAGAGGAAGCCACCCCTCAGTGGATGCATCCCAAGGCCACAATCACAGCTCCCTCTGCCTTTTGCAGGCACCAGTATGAGCATAAAAATAACCCAGGCTGGAACTGGGTAACGAAGGTACTGTGTTAATCAGGCTAATAGAGAGGCTCAACACCAGGATCACTGACTAGATGGAGAAAGGTTTCATTCATGGCTGCTACTGGCTTATCCTGGAGGAACACTACAACAGCCTGGCCTCTCCCGAGAGCTGCCAGTGGCCTGCCTGAGAGTGTCCTTAAGTGTCTTCAGCTCGGCAGCTCTGCTTGCACATGAGAACTGTTGTCTCACAGAATCAGCCAGTCAGCGAAACGTCCCTTCCATCCATGCCTCCAGGATCCACTCCTGAGGAGCTCTCTGGGGGGCACATCTCGTGTTTTACACTGTCTCACTGAAATCTGCCAAAGCCACATACTCTGCAATTAAACAGCATCCTGATCCAAGGGAAGAGGCAGCGCTTGAAGGCAGCCCTTGGCTAGAGAACAGAGGGAACAGCAAGTTATGGGGAGCTGGGATACTGCTGGGAAGGCAGGAGGTGGGAATGGCTGCAGGAGAGCAGGGAAAGCTCAGCAAATCCTAGAGGAGCTGCTGATGCATGGAAAAAACTAAAGGTACCATGTAGATCAGGTTTTCTACACCATCCCAGACTGGCTGGTGAAGCGTATGACAAACACCAATATACACCTTTTTCTGAAGTTTTGGCTTTGTTTTATAGCAGAACTAAACTCTCTGGAAGTGTTTGAGGCAAAGGTTGGATGGGGCCCTGAGCAATCTTATCTACTGGAAGGTGTCCTTGCCCATGGCAGGGGGTTGGAATGAGGTATCTTGAAGGTCCATTCCAACCCAAACCATTCCACGATTCTGTTGCTGAGTTCTCCTACAGCAGCGCAAGGACAGTTTGCCATGGGGCTCGTGTGTGGAGGGTAGGAAAAGCAGCCCTGGTTGTTTGGATCTGTGCACAGCCTACATGCAAATGCAAGGAGGAGCCTGCAAAGCACCCTGTGGGGGGCTGTGATGTGGTGGATCAGCCAGAGTCCGAGCTGAGAGGGACGGATAACACCAGGAGATGGAGTCTCCTGAGGTGCCTTGAGAGGACCATGAGCAGCCCAGGGTGCAGGAGCTGTCGTGTGCCTGGGGCCAGGCTGCGTGTCAAGACATCACCAGAATTCACGCCTGCATCCAGGTGGAGAGGAGGCGGATGCAAACATGCAGGCAGCGTGGGCTGAAGCTTCCTGGTCCAAATCTAAAGCACAGTTTGAGGAGAACCCGGGGCTCCAGAGAAAATGTGCAATTAGGAGTGTTTCAGCACTTAATTGACAGGGGAATTGGTCACTGAGGCACCGAGTCACTTGTGAAAAAGGCCACCTTATGCTCATCTTTATCTTCAAACATCTCAATATAAATAAAATCTAGTCCTTGGCACTCCTGCCCAGAAGGGGAAGCCACCGGAGCCGTCAGTAATCATCCTGCTAATGCTTGCCAGAAAATAATCAACTTGCTCGCTTGCTGGCGAGTGAGAGGAACCAACCCCCAAACTCATCTCCTTCTCTGCAAATAACAGATGGGAAACTGCGTTTGTCCAGAGAATTGAGCTGCGAAATAAGACAGTGCCATTTCATCCTATGAGTCACTTCTCAACCAGTTTCCTTTCTCTGGTTAGCACTCCCAGAACCAACCCCAGGCTACTTGAGCACGTCTCCTCTCCCCAAACGGCGTCAGGAGGCACTGACCCCTACAAAGCTCTGCAGGCCCTCTGGGTTTCAAAGATGATCTCCAGCTCCTGCACCTTGCTGCTTGGTCCACCTTTCCCTGCACCACACAACCACGGACACGGGGATGAAGCAAACGATCAAAGGAAATAACTGCACGCCCCAACAGCTTTGCAACTAACCTCGATCCGCCGTCACGGGCGGGACGGTGCTCCCCGGCAGCATCCCCCATGGCTAGCTCCTCAGGAAGTGAGAGCATCCCCTCCTTCACTGCTTGCCCTTGCTGGCAGAGAGGAGCAGATGGGCAGAGGAAACCTTTCCAGCACCAGACCCAGCGCTGCTCCTCTGCTCCCCCCGGAGCGCCGGGCCCCCGCCAAACAAGGCGCTGCCTAGCTAAGCACGCCGGCAGTGCCGCCGCCCGAGGCAAAGGGACAAGTCCTTCCAGTTCATTAGGGAAGGTTTCTTGTGCGATTTGCTGCCTCACTAGCTCCTGTTTAGACAGTCTTTGTTCCCCGTCCGCAGGAGCGCATGAAAGGTTTGGACGTCAGGACGTGCTGGGAGGATGCTGTCCCCTGGGCCGGGGCAGGGAGCACGGCGGAGAGCTCACCCCGGGCTTTAACCTCCCGAGCTCCGCACGCCGAGGTGCTCTAAGTGCAGCCCCAGGTCCCTCTCGCTCCGTAATGCGGGACTTCCACGGGAGCCCTCTGGGGCAAGGAAAGCCTAATGGCTTGCTTTGCCTTTTTCTGCTGCTGCTCCCGTGCCCTGCCGCCAGCCGAAGGACGGACGTCCCGAGTAACAGGAGCCTCCAGTCCTGCTCACTCATTGTCTCCTGCAGAACTAAAATAGCAGCCTGGGAGGGAGCAGAGGAGCTCAAAACTTTCCATTCCCTGGTACCTGCTGCCCAAAGAAGAGGAATACATGAGGCCACGGAGCTCCTCGGGCTGTCATGTGCAGCAGCGATGCAATTCACAGCTATAATGCTATAAAGAGCACAGGCTGCTCCCAGTAAATAGACTTATAACAGATAAATTTAAAAGCAGCCCAGTTTCCTATTAGTAACACAGAATAAAATCATCCATTTACTGCCTGGCTCACATTTATTCAGCTCTGAGTGGTCCCTGTTGCAGCCTTGCTCATGAGCTTCCAGCTCCTTTGAGAACCCTCCTGGACAATTACAGCAATGGGAGATGACGGCTATAGCTCAGGGACTAAACTAAACACTCTTGAATATTTCAAGGTCCTTTCACCCCCAAACTTTGCATTACCTTGGCAGCAGCAACATCTGAGTACAGCACAGCAGTGATGAGGGCAGAGAGGAGCATGATCCTCTGACCTATGTGTCGAGGATGGAAGGTTTTAAACACTAAAAACAATTTTGGTGCTGGCATAAACAGCCTAAAGTGTTTTCAGAGGCAGGGTTGCAGACCTGGTGTAATGGCCTCACACTTTCTCCAGACTGAAGGAGCCAAGTTAAGTCTGATTTATCCCGGGCTAGTGTGTATTTACGAGTGAAGCCACTGGAATGAAAAACTTGTGAGAATGAACACATTGTAGCGGATCAGCGCATCAAAGCAGAGTGTATCTTCTGCCTGTCTTTTTTCTTGTTGTTGTTATTCTGGATTAAATATGTAACAAATGCTCTTGCAGAATTTAGGGCCTGAAGATAGACAAGCCACTGCACAATCTTTTTACATACCTAAACAGACTTAATTGCTCAATTATTCCAGATAAACACGATAAGTTGCCTGTCATGAATAATTTATAATCCAGCTAGCCACACAATCTGTGAAAAACAAATCTATGGCTGCAGCAAAAGAAATGCAAGCAGATGCCATGATCCCAAGACAGCCTGCTGGGTACCAAACGCTGGCCAAAGAAGCAATAGGCTACCCAGGGCAGGTCTGATCTTCCACAAAACCCTTTGGACAGCCCAGACCTTCATTTGGGTTATTGTGTTGCTGAGAGGATGCAATTATTAACAAATAAAATAGGCACAAAATACAAGTGTGCACCTTGGAGGAGACAGGCACAGCACATCACCCCCTCCTGTTCATGGTCTGGACACGGCTGGGTGTCCCATACAGCCCTTCCTGGGAGCTGCCTGTACTGGTTTCCCCAGGAGTCCCAGCAGATAGATGATGGTGATGAGCTGAAGAGCTGCGGTGAGGCACAGCAGGATGCAGTGCTGGAGGATGGAGGCCCACAGGGCCTGTTGCCAGGGAAGAGGTAAGGGAGGGAGCACTGCCAGGGGGAGGAAAGGTCCCATCCAGCCAGAACTCACCATGCTTGGATAGGAGAGACCCAAGAAAGCAACCTGGACGGAGTCCAGAAGGAGGGCTAATCCTAAACCCATGACAAAGCCATCCCAGGCAGCTCCCTTCCCACAGCAGAGGGGAAACGAACCAGTCAGAGGGGCAGGTACCAGCTACTGGCTCCAGCGACCCCAGACAAATGCAAGAGGCTTTCCCACGGGGCTCAGGACCCTACCACAAATCTTGAGCATCTTTATGACTCTCTGAGAAGCAGAGGAGAGGCGCTGGGTGGATTTCCTTCAGCCTGGGTACCCTTTTCCAGAAACAGCTTGTCCAGTCACCAGCCACCTATTTTAAATAAATTACAATAGGTTTTTTGTGGTGGAATTCCTATCCCCGTCCAAATATACCTGGCTCATAAGTCATCATCTACTAAATAAAATTTACACAAGAATCTGCAAACAATTAGAATTTGCACAGATACCTGTAGAGCCACATCACTTTTAATTGGGTTTTTATAGCCATTATTTAGCCTTGAAGAAGGGGCTACTTCACTGCCAGCCAGTCTACAAGAGGAATCACCTTTCATCAAAAAAAACAAAACAAAACAAAACAATCCACAAAAAAACCTAAACCTAGTTGCAAAGCAAGATTAAAACTGGTCATTCAAATCATGATTCGATGAAAGCTGGAGTTGTTCAGCCTAGAAAGAGAAGGCTCTAGGGAGCCCTGAGAGCTCCTTCTAGTAGCTAAAGGAGCTAAAAGAGAGCTGGAGAGGACCTTTTACAAGGACATGGAGTGACAGGAAAATGGGGAACAGCTTCGCACTGACAAGAGGGCAGGAATAGAGAGGATATTGGGAAGAAATTCATTACTCTGAGGATGGTGAAGCACTGAAACAGGTTGCCCAGGGAAGTTGTGAACTTCCCATGGCTGGAAGTGTTCAAAGCCAGGTTGGATGGAGCTTGGAGTAACCTGGTTTAGTGGAAGGTGTCCCTGCCCGCAGCAGGAGATGGAATGAGATGAGCTTTAAGGGTCCTTCCAACCCAAACCATTCTGGGATTTTATTCTATGATATCTTGCTTGCTGAGCTAAAGTCATCACTGCCACGGAGAGCTAAACCAATATATCAGAAAGGTGAATAAACTCTTAATGAAAAAGAATTCTGCTACTTGAAAGACTGTCTTATCTGTCACAACCCAAGCCAAAATTTGAAGTGACCCCATTTGGGGAGCTTTCTGCAGCCTTCCTGAAGTGGGGCCCAGAGGATCACCATAGAGTAACCTGCTTAGGACTCCTCAGCACAACTGAAAACACTGGACAAGCTTACAACAAAAGCCAGTTTAGTTCAGCTCTAACCAAGGGCCAAGTCCTCAACTGTAAGACTAGAAACTGCAACAGAAGAGAAAAACCTTCAAATAGAAATCGCTCAGGTAAAACACCAAAAGTGTTGGAGAAGCAAATGCCCTTCTAGGGCTTCTCAGCTTTCCTTTGAAAGATCTCCAACAAGCAGCACACAGGCAGCAGCAGCTGCAGTGCTCCATGTCCACCCAGAGAGCAAGGAAACTACAGAGGAGCAAACTGCACCGTTCAAGCTGATTTTGCCCTGCTTTGATTTGCTCCAGTGCTATTTAGAAACCACTTCTAAAGAGAAACAATAAATCTTGTCGTCATACCCCCAGCTGCAAACCCAGGTGACTCGTGTAATTACCAGCCACGGGACTGGCTCTGATGACCTACAGGGCATTTTCTGCAGGTGAAATTGCAGCAGTGATCATGGCTCCCTCCACTTTCGGGGGTTCAGCTGGAGAGATCTTGCCTCTGATTTTCAAGTATCATGCATCAAAATATCCAGCTGAACAGTGGCAGCCATGATTGCACTGTGAGCAATCAGCCCCAAACTGCCTCAAACCGGGCAGAGAAGGCATGAATTGGTCAGCAAGCAGGAAGCAGCAGGATCCATGCACCAGGAGGGAAAAACATTTGACATCCAAATAAACACCACCTTCCCATAAGCTTTTATCTGCCCACAGCCTTGTCTGTTGGCGTGGGCTGACTCCTGGCACACTGCAGAGAAAGAAAAGGAGGAGCAGGTCTGAAGCACGGGATGCAGCAGGCGCTGGGATGCGGCACAGCACGCGGTCCATGGGGATGCTGCTCCTTGGTGCACAGTGACCTACTCCCACAGGGAGAGGGTCTTGCCATGCCAAGATCTTTGCTTCCCTGTAGGATGCAGGCTGGGTGGCACTGGACAAGTGCCTGCAGCTGGAACACACGGGAAAAGGCATTGGCTGGAAACGAAGGGTGACTTGGGCTAAGAGCTTGAGCTGGCCAAAATCATTAGGAAGGGCACTAAAGCTTTCAGTTTTTACCGTAAGAGTGACATGGCCCGAATTTGGCTCTTGGTTGGGTGCCATAACCTGAAGATCCCTCAGTGCAGTGGAGCTCTTCAGAGCACTCCAAATGACATGTCCTTCAAAACCATCAGATCATGATACTGTTTTGGACAGAACTGCAAAAAACTTTACACCCAGGATCTGCATAAAGCATTATTATTTTGACATGTCCCCCGGTCTCAAAAGGGATTTAGCACCTGGAATTAGTTCTGGAAAATAGTATTTCAGAAGTTGCTGGATTTTTTTTTTTCCAAATTCAATAAAGGAATAACAATTGTCTGCTGAGAGCAAGTAGTGGGATCCCAGAAGCAGCTCAAAGACAGATGGCAGCAGCAGCATGCCTGTTTGGGGACAGTTCTCAAAGCACTCTCCAAGTTGAAAGCCACAATCATATCAGCTGGAAAATTAACATGGCAGGTCACAACATAAGGTAGAGTATGTAAAAACAAATTGCTGGGCATTAGCTGGCCTGGCCCAGCCTCTCCATACTGACTTGATACTCCAAGAAAAATCAGGATTCATGTCCCAATCTGCCAAAGGTCCCTTGAGCCGGTTGCTGAGGACTAGATGACAGCACCATGCCTGGGTACAAGGGCTCACTTTAACTGGGCTTCATCTTTTGAGATGGATCCCAGCACTGTTGTCTTGCACTAACACAGTGTGCTCCATCAAATACCAAGGGTATTTGCTTTTCTCAAAGCTTGAAAGGTTTTGCAATACATAGAATATGTGGGCAAAACAGAGGCAGGCGAGCTCAAGGACTGGCCTCTCCTACAATAAACATGCTCCTTATTTCAGAGGAATCCAGAAATACAGGTAATTCAACCCTTTCTCAGGCTCCCAGAGTAATTTTAACACAAACCACTAGTTTTTAGCCAGACCTTTCCACTACACCTGATATTTTATCTAGTGGGCATTGTACTGAGAACAGAGATTCTCAGGGGGAAGGGGCAGCAAGCAGTGCCTTTCAGGAGATCAGGACAGACATGGGATGTCTTGTGGGGGAGGAAAGGCAACATGGGATGACTGAGAGAACAGGAGGGGCTGAACAGAACCAGTGAGCAGCTCGGAGCCATGACCAAGCTGTTTTTGGAGGAATATCATACTCAAGGAGTCACACGGACATGGCCTTCACAGCTCCTAGGATATTCTGCAATTAGAGGGAAACAACCCCAAAACTAAAATCCTGAGGGGAGCTCCCACTCCTAGGTCCAAGCCCAGCAGTGCCCCACTCCATCACGCCCAGCTGGTTGCTGCACTACAAGTGCACCCCTACGTTTGCATCCTTAGCAGGTTTCTAACGGGGAACGCTTGCTGATCCGGCGATTCCTGCAAAGCTGAGCTACAAGCAGTGACAAGCTCGTTTGCTCTTTGGGGACAGGGCTTCAAATAGCTGCTGGCTCGTGGCAATTAAAACGGGCAGAGCGCTGCCACCGACTCCGCCAGCCTGCGCTGTGACTGATGCAAGCGCCGGCTGGAGCGCCCTGATAAGGATGTTGGATGATTCAGAATAATGTAGGCTTTGCTGAACAGATGAGCCCGAGCGTTTGTGCTTCTGTTTCCGTCTAATGGGAATACTGTGTTGTGCTCATCGGAAAGGGGAGAGGGCGGCTGGAGGTAGGAGGGCACCAGAACTCCCTCTCCACAAGACTGATGGGCACATCTCTCCTGCCTGACACTCAGGTCTCTTCCTTCCATGGAGGTCTCTAACTTGAGGGTCTGGCCAGTCTGCCCTCGCAGCCTGGACATAGCAAGGGGGTGACAGGGCAGCTGGAGAGGGAACAAAAAGTCAATTTTAAAACTTTTCATCCTGAAGGTTCTTTGCAAGGCTGCTGCATAAGCAGCAGGGCTCGATTAAGATAGAGGAGATAGGCATCAAAGTGGGCAGGGCAGGGAGCAAGAGAGGAAGAAGAGGGACACACTTGTTTAGTCTTCAAAAGCAACTTCTAGCTGGTGTAGTGCCATGTTATGTACATGCCTTAACTCCTTCTGACAAACGTTTGATCTCACCAGCCCGCTGCATAGTCTACTCCCGTTCCATTAAGATCACATCTTGCTCCCTGGATTTCCACAGCCATTCCAACAATTTGGCTTTGATTTACTCGGAACAGAAAGCCATGCCACCGGTGCAGCCTATTTACAACATAAACTGACTCCAGAATGGAAACATGCCCCCTTCGGCTGTCCTTGATCAAAAGGTTTGCAGCTGAGATAAAACACCATTTCAATCAGAGTTAAAATAATCAGTTTTCATAGTCCAGCAGCATCATACCCCTCAGATCTGGACTGTCCAGGAGCACAGCTGCATATCATGTCTCTGAAAAGAGCCGAGTATGGCAGGTGGGTGAGGTCTGGGAGCAAGGCTTGAATTAAGATGGTGAGAAACACCTCTGCAGGCACGAACTGCTATTCCACAAACACCTCACTGCATTCACAGGGCTGCTTTCAGAAATCTCTGAGGCTTTTCAGTCCATCACGCTATGTAAATCCCTTTTTAGCATCTAAACGTAACCACGGCCAAGCGACAGACAAGAGACAGGGTTATGAAGAAGCAAGTTGGTTTATTGTGGTGAGAGCCCACACAGCTCTATAAATAGCACTGGTGATCAGCTAAATTCAGGTTACAAGAGACACTGACAAGATGCCACCACCTCTGTCTTTAAGGACCAGACAGACCTTTTATGTCACTACCATTCAAGGTGAGAAGAGCCGTGTCACAACATCTCCTCCTTTGCTGGAGTTCTCCCACTGGGCACCCCTTGCTGCACCGGAGATGCAGCTCCTGGGATGGCTCTGTAGGGGTGGGTGCAGAGTGGGTGCTATCGTGGCGTGTCTGACACCCTCCATTACAACCTCCCTGCTCTCTGCAGCTTGTAGAAAGACCGTAAATAGGAATGAATTCAGCTAGGATTAACTCAATCCCCATCAAAGCACTGAAAGCTCTTGAAGTTTCCTCCTAAGCGCTCCCCGAGGCCGCGCAGCGTTCCGGCAGCAAACACACATGGCAAACCAGAGAGCACAGGCGAGGGCTGTACAGCCCCGTGCAACTCCTGCTCTCTGGGCTGCTGCGTGTGCACCGAGCGGGAGCTGAGGGACACTCAACCACTGTGTGATTTCACGCGCTCCACTTGTAGGAAAACCTGGAGCAGTATCTGTGTCAGCAAGATAACCCCATCCATCACCATGGGCTGTAAGGGAGCTTATCCCTCTGCCCAGGGATGTTCAGGGGAGAGAAGGAAAGCAAGCGGCTGCCACAGCAAAGCTGTCAAAAACACAGGGAGCCTCTGACTCGGTACCCTGCTCCACTATGGAAAGCTTGACAACCGCTTCCGATCCTCAGCTGGCTTTTCTTTTTAATGATAAAGTGATCTGGGAGCTGAAAGCCAGAGGAAAACCATGTCTCATCGAAGCAAACAGCTTGTTGTAACTTAATGTACCGAGGGAAGGACAGTGCAGGGTGGCGGCGGCTCAGCGCGTGCGGCTTGCTGGGCTCGGAATTTAGCGAGCGCCAGAAGATGCTAAGCAGAAAGGAGGCCACTTCTCCTCCCTCGGGAGGACTCCTCTGCACTCGCAGTTGTTTTAATTACCCCTCTGCACCGCAGCACCGCTCCAGCCTGCGGGAAGCCACGCTCTCCCGTGCCCTCCGAACAATTTAACATGTCACCACAGCCCCTCCCGTGTCCCCGCAGCTGCGGCTCAGCTGAACCAGCCGTCGGCAGAGAGAACCCACCCTGATCAACACCAGCCCCCTTAGTCACCAGCAACCGTTTAGCCAAGATCTTTTTTGACATTTTCTGCCAGTGAATTTTGCATTATTTGAATCATCCACGCAGAGCACAGAAAAAGGCGGCACATTGGGAGAAACAGCCAGAATTACTCATGAGCTTTTTCTTTTCATGGGCTCTGACTTAAATTGTGATCTGTCAAACAGACGAATTGCATGTCACTGTGCAGGGCTGGGAGAAGCTCCTGCTCAGGCTGCAGCAAGGGCCAAAAAGGCAAACAAGCCATTTCTAAGTAGAAAGGCTCAGCAAGAACACGTGTGCTACTCTCCAGCTTCATATGAGTTGTTTTTAGTGTTAATCACCTCATTAAAAAATTAAGTAAAAGTCCACCAAGGGATAACAGACACATCCTTCACTGCAATGCTGCAGATAGGGGATGCCAGGAGGGATGGAACACCTGGTGTAGGGATAGAGATTAAGAGGTGAAGGGCAACAGTGAGGAAGGGCTAAAACACGGCAAATATACATACACGTACAACCTGTTGGTTCGAGGTGATAAATCCCATGTTCCTATCAATATTTTCTCACCATAAAAAATCCACAGCATATTCACTGCAGCCACCAAGAGCAGACTTTTAGTGCCCAGCTTACAGGGTTCTCTTGAGGAGAGCTGTAGGGCAGAAAACACTGGTCCCACCCGCCCAAGGGGCAGATGCTGATCTCGGACACTGGGATGGGAGCAGTCCTGTGGCAGCAGATGAGGCCAAACATCTCTGCTCAGGTAGCTGCAGCCCACATTGCTGTATCCTTAGGAGAAGGTGGCAGGCATGCCAAGCCCCAGCTCCTGCAAACAGCATCATCCACTGTACATGCAGGTCACTGCTGGCTGAAGCTCTGCTAAAAACAAAGGAAAAACTGGAATCAAACACACATTTCTCTCCTATTGCACAGCGTGATCCAATGGAAAATTTCTCTCAGATCTGCAACGTAATGCTAACGACAGATTTATTTTTACAGCTATATGGTGAAGGAGGATGATCTCAAAAGACAAATCATTCTAAAATGGGCAACTTGACTCAGCAACACAGAGGTCTGGCTGAATATAGAGTACAACCTACCACGTACACACACTAGAAGCTGTCTAACACTACAGCCAAACAAAACCACCGCCGCCCAAGGGTGTCCGGGGGTTTGATCTGATCACAGGATGAAAGGACACACCTCTGAACTTGCTGAAAGGTGCACAGAGGAAGGACCACCGCTGACAGAGCCAGCCCTACCTTCCCAGCTACCCACAGACTCCACAAGCATGACACCAGAGTGTGAAATGCCCCAAGGGATGCCAGACCAGAGAAACACTTATTTTTCAGACCCAACACCCATTCTTTAAAAGGATAGGGAACTATAACCTCTAAACAGAGCCTTGTGTTTCTCCATGAGCACAATAATACAGATGCAGGACACACAGGAGATGCAGGACCACGCACGTGCCAGTGGCTGGGGCTGGAGGTGCTCCATGGCCAGGAAAACAAACACTTGTTGAGGTCCCAAGGGCAGGAGAAAGCCTTGTTGGCTTCGCCTTGTTCAGCAAGAGAAGAAACTGTGTAAATGTAACATCACTGTCACAGCTTATCCTCTGCCATCCCTCCTGTTGCAAAGAGCTACATCCAACATGGAGCTGATGCATCCAGAGGAAACTTGGAAATTTAGGAAATGTCATGCTAGCATGGCCCCATGGCTTCTCAATAAAGATCCAAAGAGGTGAAGAACACTCTGGTTGCTTGAAAAGGCAGGGAGAGACAAGGGAGATCAAATTTCTCACAAAACTCATGTTTAATTATCTATCAGCAAGTGGATCCCTGTTTTCATCCAGTCCTTCAGTGTTCAGCCCTGAGGAAAAGCACTGATGCCAACAGGGATTCTACCCACGCTTGCACAGCATCAGAGACCTGTAGATGTTTGGATGTTGAATGAATGACAGGCAGGAGAGGAGATGGATGAGAGGAAGAGATGGAGATTCTCTGCCATTAATAACAGCCATTGGTTTCATGTAGAACTAATAATCCCCCTGGCATGCTAAGCACAGCCCTTGGCTTGCAGGGTTTCTGAACCAGTGGTCATTAGTCAAGCCAAAGCCTCCTGCAGGGTAAATAAGTTAGATTGGGCCCCTAACTCACAAATATGCTGGTTTTGCTGAAAATTGGACACCAACATGCTGCAATGTGTAAAATTGGGACAATGAACCAAATGAGAAATGGGGTCCTTGGAAAGCAGTGTATGAACAGCTTCATAATTGCAATATTTGAGTTTTTTTCAGACATTTGCTAAATGACTGACGTGATGCTGCGGGCAAGCACCACTCTTGACAGTACAGCCAGGTTGGAAAAGGCTTTGGACCACGGCCATTCTTCCAGTGACAATATGCTCCATTCCTGCCATCAGAGATGCTCTGCATTGTGTCACCCCTCAGCTTCCCCCAACTTCTCCATTTTCCACTTTACTCAAATTTTCTTATACTACTGAGCAGAAAACCATCTGCTGTGAGGTTATGACAGGATAAACACAGCCCTACACAATACTTACACTATTTCAGTCTCATCTCCTCAGCTGATGGCCTGTTTTCCATTAATACAATTTAAACATTTACTTAAAAATTTTAAATTATTTTTGCGGCTACCTCCTTTTGCTACAGATAACTCAAGAGCTGCTGAGAATGTTCTTCTCCTGTCAAACGACCCTGACCACTGTTGGGAAACCAACCAGCAAGTTTTTAATCCTCCTTGAGACTTTTTATGTTTTGCTTGCTCGATCAAAGGTTTGTGATGAGCTTACAGAGCACGCCGGGAACAGATTTGCTCTCAAATATTTTAAATATTTCATAATTCATTATATTCATAGCATAGAAAGTACAAAGAACCTCTTCAATCTCCCTAAGTGAAGCTAAAAATGTGGGGCAGAACTGAAGCTTAACAACTATCAGTCAAATATGGCCACAAATACAGCAAATACAATCAAAATGGCTTGGGGACATAAGCAGGGCCTTCAAAAAAGTAGTTTGGTAAAAACCACACATGTGTAAATATGTTCCTTTTATTCAGGGTGGCATATCTGAATATTTATGAAACTGCCTCTAATAAACACAACTTCAAATTGAAAAAAGCACCACAGAAATGTGAGGCAGACGAGAAAGGTTTCCTCTAATCCCAAGTGGTTCCAAGCAGACCTATTAGGCAGCCAGGCATTTTGAGTTTCATTTCAGCTCTAACTAAAGCACACGTTTTAATGCTGTGCCGCTGCTCTTGATTAAAATCAAACTCAAGTTCCTCGTGTTTTCAGCTTAGTGCTTACGATGGTGAGAAAACAAATTAAAAGAAACCCAACAAATTTTAAGAGAAGACTGAAGAAGAAATTAATTTATCAAATTAGCAATGTGCAGCAGCACTTCAAAACCCCAGAGAAGCAGAAAGGATGCCTGCAGGTTACTCCTTATGATACCAAACAGAGCAAATCCAATCAGATGAACATGCTGCTGGATCAGTCAGGCGAAAGCCACAGGAGCGGCAGAACAAAGTGAAAGATGTATAAAAAGAGGATTTTCTAAACCTATTGTACTAGTTTGAAACTGAGCTATTCTCCCTGGAGGAGATGACAGCATCACTGGTATGGTCCTGCAGAACAAGCTGTCCAAAAAACCCCTCAAAGACAACAAAGAGAAAAAGTAGAAAAAAGTTTTAATGAGAAATTAAAAATCCTACTAGAATGTGAAAGCTGCAATGCTGCACTTGAAAGAACACATCTCCATTCAAAAACCTATTTCCTGCACAGGACTGTAAACAAATTGCTAGATTTTAGCACGTTATTTCAAAACTCCATGTCTTTAATAGTGCCACCATTGCTCCCTGCTTGATAATTCCCTTTCCTTGCTTAAAATAACTGTCTATGGCAAGAGCACTGACCTTCAGGAATAAGTGAATGAACAAGGAAAGCAGCCCGCCAGCACACGACCAAATTGAAAACAATGACAGCAGCTATTTCGGGGCACAGAGATGAACAGAGGGAACAATATGATTATCTACATGTAAAATATGAGTGACGCCAGCAGCAGACAGGAACTTCTGTTTGCCCAGTCTCGTGAAACAAGAACGAGCTGCTGCTCAAAGGAATAAGCAGACAGTGAAATAAAAACCCAAAAAGATACTTTGTTTTTCTCAGCAAGCGATCAACTCAAGATGCCACAAAGGCTGACTGCTTCGTCAGCACAGAAATTCATGACTTGCTTTTAAGATAAAATGACCATCAAGCCACACAAAAAGGAATAAAATAACAGCCAAAGAAAAATAGTATTTCAGAGGGAAGTATGTGCTTCTGAACAGAAGGCATCACTGAAGTACAAAGTGAAGGTGTTTTGTTAGGTGGTGCAGTGACCCTCCTCTGAAAAATCTCTGAAAAAGCTCTTGGAATTATAAGTGGCAAGATGGGGCTTGATGACTACAGCTCATATACTAAGTCTATTATTTTCTTTAAATATATATTGCAGAAAGCTATTTTATACCACATATATATAACCAAGTAAAAGACTAATGAAAGTGTTTACACAAGATTTAAACCTCAGCTCTCAAAACAGTTTGAGAGATCATTATGCCAAACCAGCCCTGGGGCTCCCACCTCACCATGCCAGTGGTTTCTGTCAGTTCCACAGATTGCACAGGAGAGGATGTACCACAATTTTTGTTTTCTTGGGTTTGAATTTCTTAGAAAATGTGGTATTTTTGATGATTTAATCCTGCTAGAGAGCCTCGAAAACAGAAAAGTTCCAAATTCCTATCTATTGTGGCATAAAGTGGCAGTATCAACTACACACATGAAAATACATTCATAAGGAAATGCAAACAGAAAATACAACACCTCATTGGCAATGCTGTGCAGCCGCCCTGCGGCACCTGCTGGGCTGGAGGGACCAGACTGGGCAGATGTTTTCCCTGTGAGGGGAGGCAGTGGAGCAGCTGAGCCCAGCATTGTCCACCCTTGGAAGGTTCCAGGAGCCAATGGGGTACAGCCTGGAGATCCCTTCTCTCCTTGCTGCTTTGAGCAGAGGTTGGAACAGGTAACCCCCAGAGAGCCTTCCCAACCCAGTGACCACCATCAAGACAGAGAGCAGCCTCCCAGCTGCCTCCATTGCCCCCCAGTAACACCACCAGGATGCTTCGGGCACCTCGCTGTGTGACTCTGGAATAGCAGCACAAGGAACGATGTTGAGGAAAATGAGTCACACTTCCAACAAGGCAGCAATCACTGCTGCTCCCCCAGCCAGCCCATCACACGGGCTGCCAACACGAGCTGCAAATACTTCTCTTGGACAACTGTTTTCATCCCCCAGCTCCCACAACGACCTACTTACAAGTCATAAGGTTGCTTGCTGCTGAAATGCATATTAAACACAGGACAGACAAAAAAACCAACCTCTTTTTCCATTTCAGGTTCAATTTTTTTTGATTTGATGTTTAAAAATGCTCAGCAGTCAAACATGTTTCAGAGGGCACAGACACCTAGAGATGCCAAGATGGAAATGGCCTAGAACTGCTCAGCAAAGTCTCTGTGCACACACATATTTTAACATTGGTATCTGCAAGAGAGACTCGGGGTAGAGCCCACTGTGGGTAAGCTCTTGGGGCAAGGCAGAAGAGACAAGACCAGAAACTGAGAAATTGGTACATTTGTATTTCATTATTTCCTGGTCAACTGATACTATTCAGAGTAACTGGACAAATTCTGATGCAATGCTTGGACACTAAATTAATGTTTGGCAAATCTAATGAAAAGTGAAACTTATAAGCAAAACAGAAGAGTGGCCCACGGCATTTCTTTGCAGGAGCCTGAATTTCCACCTCAGGGCCCTTTATTAAGATCTGAGACGTCATTTGGACCTTTGCAGGGGTAAATACCTGTGGAGTAATACCAGGAAGCAGCTAATTATGCATCATTACAGCAGGGGTATCTCCTTCAAGGGGCAAGACTATTTACAAGGGCATGTAGTGACAGGACAGGGGTGAATGGGTTCAAATTCAAAGAGAGTAGGTTTAGACTAGATACTAGGAAAAAATTCTTTACTGTGAGAGTAGTGAGGCACTGGAACAGGTTGCCCAGGGAAGCTGTGAATGTCACACTCATGGAAGTGTTCAATGTCAGGTTAGAGGGAGCGTGGAGCAACTCGGTCTAGTGGAAGGTGTCCCTGTCCATGGCAGGGGGTTGGAACTAGGTGATCTTCAAGGTCCCGTCCAACCCAAACCATTCCATAACTCTATGATTCCTTCCATCAGGGAAAAAGATGGAAAGGCAGAGTTCCTCAAACAATGATGTTTAGACACCACTGTGTCTAGTGTCAGGACCAAGCATGGCATGCCTACCACAAAACGGCTACTGGCAATAAATCCTGGGTATCCAAGGGGCTTCAGTGCCTAAATCCTGTCTTATCGAGCACTGAAGTAGCACAGCCACTTTCCAAAGTGTGGCTTTAAGTTTCTGTTTTAAGCTTAAGATTAGAAACACCTGTGGCTTGGCTCTTAACAGCTGCAAAAACCATCCAATCACTTCCCACCCTGTGTGGAGATCTGTGACCTGAGAGATTGGCACAGGGAGCCCCTCACCTCAGCCAGCCCCAGCACCCACCTCCGGCACCGCTGCCGGATCCGCCCCCAGAACCCTGAACATCCATTTCACACATCCCACGGAACGCTCATCCCCCAGCACCGCGGCGTGTTGTGCACGACTCCTGGCACTTCCCTCCCGCCGCCGAGCGTGACACTGCCTGGAGCCCACCCGAACCTGCTGTGAGTCAGGGTCTGAGACACTTCACAGCCCAGCAGCCCCTCTGCTCCCCACTCCTTTGACTCCGCGACAATTTTGAGAATGGAGACTTCAGCTAAGTGTTTTGGCACCTCAACAAGAGAGACTGAGCCCTGATAATCTACCAATCCCCTTCAACTAATTTATCTCCCCCATCTCATCAAAGCTCACAGTACCACAATTATTCCCTGATTACCAGCAGAACCCTTGCTCTTGGTCAATGCTTTGCAGCTGCCAAAAGCAAAGGTGCAACTTCCGTGCTTGGAGAAAGCAAGAACCCACCACAAGCAGCCAGGAGAGCTGCACGAGGAAGAGGAGGCGTTACCTGGGTGAGGTGCGGGTTGGGGTTGAAGCCACACTGGTTGCAGACCTTGCTGTGACACTGGGTGCAGGCATTGAAGTTAGGCTGGCCGGGCGAGGAGGTGAGCTCTGTCGTCTTGCAGATAGGGCAGAGGGTGCTGCTGGGGAGGGGGGCAATCTGCGGGACCGAGTAGGGAGAGGTAGGGGTGCTGCCCCGGTCCGGCGACACCGAGGGAGACCTCCCGGGGCCCTGGCTCCTGGCGTCCACCTGCAGCGTCCTCCGCGGCCCCTCCGCCGCCGGTCCAGGCTGGCCCCGGCCCCTCATCTCCCGGGGGCTCTGGGAGCTGGGTGCAGTCTGTGCGAGGGAGGGGGATGCTGACCGCTGGCCCGCGACCTGGTCCAGCTGCTCTGGTCTCCTCAGCGTGCTGAAACACCATCAAAACACACACAGTAAGCCCGGGTTTCAAACATTTGTATGATGCCAGTCAGTGTAGACAACTGCTACAGCACCCTATCCCCCTCAAAATCTCAGGTCAGCCAAGAAGGCATAGCAAAACCCCTCTGCAAACCAGGGAAATTGCTCACATCAGCAGAAGGATACACTTTACCTTACAAAACAAGGCGTGATTTCAGCTTTCTCTTATATAACCCAGCGGCAGAGATGTAATTGAATTATTCGGTGTATTCTGAGTTGAACTTCAGTCAGAAAGTTGCACATAAAAATGTGCGTGAGAAGTTTGGGAAGCTCAGCCTCCCGCCAGCCAGGGCTCCCAGCACTTCTTCAGCACAAGCTTCAGCACAAACTCACTGGAAGAGGCAGCTGTGACTCTGCCTTGCAGCCTGCGGGGCCCTTTCTGCAGGGACACGGCCAACGCGTGCTAAACCCGCTTCTCACAGCCTACTCTGACAAGTGGCTGTGAAACAAGAAACCTGCAAAGAGCCCTGTTTATTAAAGAAAAAACCCTCCAGAATCCCAATGGAGGCAGGAGAACTATTTGAACTTCCTCAGCTGTCAGGCAGAACCACGCAAGGCACAGGTGAAAGCGGCTAAGGGCCACAGCAGTGGGAAATCAAAAGAGAGCACATCGGCTCTGCTTTAGTAATCAGTGCTGATGTGGCAAACACAGACAATAGGAGCTTTGTGGGCTGCCTGCCCCTAGCTGAACCCTCTTCTGGGTGATGTGAGTCTTGGCTGGGCAAAAAAACCAGCTGGGATGACTCTGGTCACCAGGACAGGGTGATGAAACCTCCCTGTGAAACCAGAGCTACTTACAAGGAGCAACCCTGAGTTGGCATCGCACCCACTGCTGGTTTGGCAGCAGTCCCACAGTCCCACAGCCCGTGTAGGATGTTCAGCACCCCACAGTGCTGAGGGATGCTCCTGGCCATCCCAAGGAGCTCTGGAGCAGCTTCAGCTGCCAGAGTTTTGAGCTGTTGTGCTGCAGAGCACAGCATGACAGCCTGCACACCCTCCTCCCATGTGGTTTCAGGGCAGGCACCCTGTAATGTGCTGCTGACGGATCACAAGTGCTCGAGAATGAATCTGTGATGGAAGATACTTATCTAATTACCGAATAATTTGGTCCATGTGCTTATCAGTAATGCCCACAAATATTTCTCGAAAAAGCAGAAGTCCTAATGCCCTCACTACCTGTGATCTACAGCTGTTTAAGGAAAAGTATTACTCAGAACCTCAAATTTAATACATTGTTGATTTACCCAAGCAGGGTCTGACCTTATAAAAGTTTAAAAAGGGAACTTAAATGCATAAAACTAATGAAATTCAAAGTGCATGTTGCCACAGTAATAGGAAGTCGGATGAAAATAAATAGTAAAATAGCACTTTGGGAATACTTTCCGGCTGCAGGTTGAAACCCACTTCTCTGAAGAAAGAATCACAATAATAATAAAGCAAGGCACTAAGGGAGGGAGTGATCTGCTCTAGACTGAAGAGAAAACTGCCCCTGGCCCTGGAGTAGGCACCTGCCATGGATGTTGTTGGCATGTGCTGCTCCTCCATTGTTAGTTCTGACACCCTTGAGTCCAGATTTGGGGTTTGCCTCCTGATGTTTAGGGCTGCAGAGCTACTGCCCCATAAAACACAAGGCAGCTGTAGCTGGTGGAGATTGGAGAGCTCAGCCCCAGACACCAGGAGGAAGTATTGTCAGAAAGCAAAATGCATCTTCTCACCTTAAATTTAAAATTCCTATAAAACCCCCAGCATTTATGTATGAGACACACACTATCCTAATGGTGTATTAAACAACTCTGAAATAAAATTCTTTGAAAAACCTCATGTATATATGGTCAAATAAATAATTGTTGTTTGGAACAGCAGAATGGTTATTCTGCCTGGAGAAGCTGTGGCTACCCCATCCCTGGAAGTGTTCAGGGCCAGGTTGGACGGGGCTTGGAGCAACCTGGGATAGTGGAAGGCGTCCCTGCCCATGGCAGGGGTAGGAATGAGATGGTCTGTAAGCTTCCTCCCATCCCAAACCATTCTGTGATTCTATTCCACTGCAAATTTCAAAACTCAGGGTTTTTTCCCCATTTGATATGAAAAAATATTTGCCACCAGGTAGGAATTCTGACTCCATCAAGGAGCTCTCAGACAAGATAGAAACAAGTTCACGACATTTCCTACCCACAACAGTGTGGCTCTCTTGGAAATGCAAAAGTCCATGAGGAACAACACACCAGGTGCTGTTATTTTGCCCTGAGCCTCATTCCTGGCACATAAGACAGAGGAGGGTGGTTGGATGCTCACTGTCTGGCAGGTCAGTGCTGCTCCAGAGATGCTTTCCCAGCCTGGGCTCCAGCTCCCTCCCAGCTCCCTGCACTTTTTCAAGTGCTAAGTAATGCCGGGCACCACCTCCGTCCCATTCCCAGCAGCAGTTTCACTCCATGCACTTCTACCAACACTGCATTTATTTATTTTATAATTATCCAGGATGCCTCAGCCCCCCTGCGACACAGGCTGGGCTGTCTCTCACTTGCACCAGTTGAACATACCCGTGAAATTTTAAGACCAGAAGAAATCATCTGGTCTGTCAAATACAGTAACTCAATCCAGGAGAGATGCCTCAGGAAAGAACATGAGAATAGTCATATGGAATCAAACACAGGCCCACGCTCACTGCATCTTCTGCGAGGATGCTCCAATATTTGTATGATTTGTACCCATCTATGAATCCTTTTTTTTCTGCTGTTACAAAAGCCCAAACTGCAGCTCAGCTCCATTTTTTTTTTTTTTTTACAGACTTTATCACTGATAGTTAATTAGCACTGGGCTGCTAACCGGTTCCAAAGGTATTCCCCCCAGTTCCACTAGAGTTTTATTCACAATTAAATTGAAATGCCTTAAGAAGATAAGATTTCCCCCATTTGATGGGCGATGTACTGATTTTGCACTGCCCTAATTGCTGAATTAGAAATATTGGGCAATACTGAGACAAGGATCTCTGCAAGGTCCAAACTCAGCAGCGCTCTTTGTTACCAACAGCGTAACAATTTTGTACAACTAAAGAATATCAAGTGTTTGACTGTGTTAACAATTATACTGTTAAAGTTTTCATTTATTATATTCTGTCTATGAATGCTTTTTATCACAAGAAGGGCAGGCAGGCAGCTCTACTCACCTGCCCACAGTCACTGGGAGGGTGGGCAGCTGTTTCCTTCCTTTTTTCATTGTTTTTTGGCTGGAAAATGGTGTCTTTCTTCTTGCTTTCTGAAACTCTTTCGATTTTCCAGCACAAAACTAAGTAAGCACCCACAAAAATTAACTCTCAGCTCCATGAAAGGGAGGTGGCAAAGCTGCAAGCTTGCTGCCACAGAGCCCAGAGCTAAAAATCACCCTCAGACATTAATCCATACCCAGCTCTGCCTCTCCATCAGATACTTCTCCTGATTAAAAAGGCCCAGAACTTCCCTTGTTCCACTCGGGAGCAGAGATGGATATGAAACCAGCCTTTCTATTTAGGGCTGACGCAACAGCCTGGGAGGAGATGGATAAATACTGGGAGGGAAGAGCTGCCCAAGACGATCAGAAGCATGAACAGCACAAGGAAAACCAAGGGTCAAAGCCATTCACCATAAAACCAAGCTCACCGGTGTAAGATGTCACAAGCACCTCAGATTTTTTACGCCTGATTTTTTCCCTAATGTAAGAATTATGTTTTTTCATTAAAATTACAAAAATTGGGAAAGCTTTAAAAACAAAACTCTACTTATAGTCAAAACAAATGTTAGACTGTTTGCTGGTTAATATTTAATTTCAGAAAAACATGATTTGTCCTAAGCCAGACTTTTGATGCCACAGCAGCACCAGGGAAAAGATGTCAGCAGCATCAATGGAGATAAAAGCAACGCAATGACATAGCACTGGTTTACAATTCTGTGCCAGTAAATTGGTACAGCTTTCTTATCTGGGAATTCCCAGGTAAAGTCAGGGTCTGTAGGAGGGAATTGCTCTAATTTAACTCAAGTAGGTTCATCAGTGCCACTAAATTTTACAGGCAAGACCCAGGCTTGGAGCCAGCATCCCGAGAGATGTCAACGGGCCCTTTTTCACATGAGGTGCTAACTTGGGAGCAATAACCATCAGAAGGTAAATGCCAACACCGTTAATGTCTCTGCTATAAAATCAAGCAATAACGATATTACACAAAATTCACACGCACAGCTGGTAAATCAAGTCTTGTTGACTTGTGTGGAAAAGTTCAAGAGACAGCATTGGTTTTCTCCTGATTTATTGGTTTTTGTCTAATTTCACATTCCTGCCTTGAGCACACTGGCCACATCCACCTGCCCAGCTGCCACAGAACTCTGGCAGTGATCGCATTCACAGGAGCTTGGCATTTGTGGTCTGAGTAAATCCTTCAGGAGCTGCAGCCCTTCTATGCAACTGAGAAACAGGGACTGCATCCCTTCCTCTGCCTGGTGCCAAGGGAAACGGGTCCTGGCTCGCTGGGCAACTGGTCTAATTACTGCATTGTAGCAGATAAAAAAGATTAAAATAAATGGCAGTGTCATCATTTTACAAACTGCATGCCCTGCTCAGGCTTCTCAAAGAGGAGCTGAGTTTGTCCATGGAAGGGAGCTCCCAGCTTCAAATCCCGATCAAAAATCAGCAAAATGAGGACTAGCAAGTCTTTTCTGTTAGTAGAAAAAAAGAGAGGGAAAACTGAGTAGAAGCAAAACCAAGGGGATAAGCAGCAAACAACTCAAGATAAAGCATGAAAAGAGACATGTGAAGAGGCTCACACCCAAAAGAGGGAGGCTGGGCTGACCAACACGAATTAGAGCTGCTCAGCTACGAGCAGAGATTTGACCTAGTTGGTTCGACTGAAACCTGATGTGAACATCCACATGACTGATTTTAAGAATCACTGAGTATAACCTATTTAGAAAAAAACCAGGTAGCTAAACAAACAGGCAGTTGTACTCTAGGTCAAAATGGCACTGGGTTTGACTTGGAAAGACATCATTCTGAATGGTTATGGGTCGGCAAAGGAACAGCACAGGATAATATCAAATGTTAGCTGGTATATACTGCCTGTCAGCAAGTCTGACTAGAAAATAGGACAACCCTTTTAATAAATAAACAGAAAAAGAAGTGTCTGATGTGGAGGGCCTTTGGTTTCAGCTCCGTACACTCAAAATTTCACACTAGCGATGCTCAGATATACCCCGAGCTTGGGTGTTTTATTGGGGGCAGCTTTGTAGCTCTAAAAGTCCTACATCCAACACAGGGAATCCTGTATCAGGCTCTGCTTTGACAAAAAAACCCCCCAGCAGTTACAGAATTAAGCACCTGCTTAAATCCAAGTGCCCCTAAATTAATTACGCTGATGTCCATGCAGGAAGAGGATCATTCTGGAAATGTGTGTACTGGATGGTTTAAAAACACCAAATGCCACACTGCTGAAATCAAAATAGAAAATACGAAATGGTGACTAGAAACTGTCAGGGAGTATTTCATTAGATGGCAACACAAGCACTCTTGTGAAAGGCCACAGTGTTTAATGACTTGCTTTTGTGAGCAGTGGAAAAACCCTGTTCTCCTGCAGCTTTGTGCTCCAGGGTTGCCTTATCCCCGTCAAATAAGATGCAGCTTCTGTCAGGCATTTTCCCGGTGACTGAGGCATCCCTAATGCGCATCTCCTGATGCTGACAGTGTACTCGAGCTCCTGCTCCAGGCTTCCACCCAGTCTGGGTAATCATTCGGGTCCTTAACCCGCACCTTCATACCTGTTCTCATAAATACAGAGAAATGTGTTATTCTTGAGTCCTCAGCCTTGCTGGGGCTGGGCTTCGAGGAGGGGCTGCCAGGCAGGCGGTGGCACAAGCAGCTGGCAACCAACACAGCAGACTAACAACTTGCCCCTGGGGGATGGTGCTGCCGTGGGGTGGGCAGTGCTGCATGCACGGTGTGCCAGCTGCCTCCTCTGGCCCTGGTTCTGCAGGAGATAACACACCTAGAGCTGCTGCTGGCTCTTCCCTTGGTTTAAAATGCCATCCGTGGAAAGGTAACAAGAACCAGGAGATTTCCAGTTTACACAGTTACCACAAACCAGTTCTTCTCTGTCTTAGCACCATGTCTAGTTCACCCCAGCATCAGCAAGAGGAGAACACATCAATGTCACTCTCGCTGCTGCTCTGTCAGGCACGGCCGTTGAGAGGCATCTGCCATCTTATCAGCTGAATCCTACATACCAGAAGAGGGGTTTATGACTGATTTAAGCTCTAAATAAACATTTACTTGCTTATTTTCATTCCTGCACAACTGCCTTTTTGTAAAGGTTTGTGAATCATTATCATTTGCAGTTGGACTAGATGATCATTGAAGGCCCTTCCAACTATATTTTATTTTCTACCCTATTTTATTCTACTCTGTTCTATACCATTCTAATTTACCTATGTAGCAAGTAAACACTTAATTTGCACCTTACTTGGCCCTGGTTGAGCCAAGAGTAATTTCCTTTAGAGCACTTTGCAATATAAAACCAGAGCAGTGGCTATCTCCACCCACCAGTCCAACATCCCCAGACCTCTCCAAAGAATCCCAAGGTCAGATGTCTATTAGACACCCTATACAGACCACAATGAACATCTGCAATTAAATGCAAGACAACTGATCCCTACAGAGTCAGAGCAGCCTCTATGAACCCCAAGACCTGGCCTGGAGTCAGGGCAGAATTTTGCATCTGTTACATGAGCTCTCACAAGCCAGAAGGTCACTGAGCAACCTGCAGACCACCACATGCTGCTCTGGGGAGCTGTTCTTTCAGCTGCTGAGGCCTGAAATGTGTGGCCACCACTGTCAGGATCTCGGCCAAGCCCTTCAGAGCCAAAGGCAAACTATGCTGACAGAAGAGACAGAAGGTAATGATCTCAGTCCCATATATTTCAAAGAGATCACTTCTCAGATAGCTTTACAAGAGCAGGCACTATAAAGCACCAAAGGTTTGAATGGGGTCTCCTTTTTAAATTATATAATTGTTGCTGAGAACATTAATGATCTTGAACTTCAAAGCATTAAAATCTCTCAGGGATAAGTGCAGTGTCCAATATTCATTCTGCTTCAGCGACAGGGAAAATCTGTTTCCTCTGTGATAGCTGAAAACTACACGTAAATCTTCCAGAGACAGAGTAGAAGTCACCTCTTGATCACAATGCCAGCAGCTGCACCACGTGAGAGGAGCTGTGCAGCTCAATGATGAGAGCCAGGAGAGTGCAGGTGCAGAGCCAAGGCTCCACTGTGCCTGGGATGAACGTGGAAATCCTAGAAAGGCCATGGGGTATCTAATCCCTGTCTGCCTCTCTCTGGGCACTTAGGAGGTATCTGGAAGATCCCAGACAAGGAGGAACATTACCTCATCTAGTGAATGGGTGCAGTTGGAAGGTCAGCTTTGGACCTACAGTGCAGGTGAAGCCTTGGAGTCTTTGGGGAGACCTGGGGGGACAGGAGGCATCAGTGACCCCAGCTGCTGGACCTGAGGACACTGCTGAAGGGAAGGATGCTCAGCAGGTCTGGGCTCATTAAATGCCCCTTGTCAAGCATTAATTCAGGTGATGCTGAGGGTGGCCACGCTGCAGGCTGGACAGGAAAGCGAGTTGCTGCCTGCAGAGCTCCTCTCCTCTCCTCTTTACTGCAGGATTTGGAAGGTCTGCAATGAATGATGAAGAGCTGTGCCACAGAGTTATGGCCCTGCCACCAATACCAAGCAGCACGGAGGGAAATCGCAGCTAAAACGGGGATAAACATCCCCAGGAGCCACAGAGAGGTGTGGGCTGGAGCCGTCTCTTCAATCTGATTTCCACTCAGCTACTCGATGTGTCACCTCCATATCCTTCTCTGGTACAACTGATTGCTATGAGCAAGTCATTTATGTGTGTTAAAATTACATAAAAGAGCCATGACAATCTTGAAAATACTGTGGGCAGCAGAAAGGACAAGGATGCTGGGGAGAGCACCCCAGGCAAGGAGCAGCCGCTCCCCCCAGCCTCCATCCACTCACATCTTACATCTGAGCTCTGGGAATTAAAGGGTAGAAGAGCTGATTGCTGCAGTCATGCTTAACTGAAAGCCTTTGTCCCAGGAAAGCCAACACCATGAATTACTGCTCTGTATTTATGAAATGCCAGCAAAGCCGAAAGATAAACCATGGCATGAAGCTAAGGAATTTTTATGGCACACTGCTGGTGAAAGCTTATCTTGTAAATCTGTGATTATAACCCACGCCCGCCCTCCTTGAGAGCCTCTCTGATTTTAATTAGCAGCGACACAATTTTTTGTTTAGGTCATTAACTATTCCCTAAAGCAATGCAGAATGCAACTACCTGCTCTGGACTTAATCCTGCAACAGGAACGACAGGAACGGTGCCTGCTCTGAGGAGCCAAACCTGACACACAAACTTTCAGTAACAGTAACTGTAATAGACTTGGCTTCAATCTATTTGCAGGACTGGAAAAAACCACACAAATTCACACAATTACTATAATCTTCAGATACAACTGGGGAAAAAAAAAGAGCGAAAAAGTAAGGTTTGTTAGAAAGAAATTAAAAGCAGCAGGTGGAAGGATAAGAAAGGGAAGTTTCCATGGCACCTGTTAGCAAAACATGCGGTGTCAAGAAAAGGTTTAAGACATGGCCGTAACACAGCAGTATCATTAAACAACCAAGCTACAGGAGTAAAAGGCAATACTTAGTCTGAAAAATCATCTCTAGTAGGAGAATTGTCAGGATAAAAACCTAGAAAGAAAAGGGGGAAAAAAGAAGTAATAAAAGATGAAGAAATAAGAGGAATCCTTCTTATGGGTTAATAACGTATCAGGATTTAGGACACCAAGGATAGAGGCAGATGGTCAGGTTTTCACAAGTAGAGATGCAGGATCTTGCCATGGGATAAATGGGATATTCATAAATGGCTTGGGAGGGAGGGGGGATAAAGAAAGGACAAGTTTGCTGAGCCATACAAATTTATTCAGAGTATTCAAAGCTAAAGCTGGATGCAAAGAGCTATAGAAGGCTCTCCTGAACTGGATGTCTCGAAACACCATGGCAGGTGAAATCCAAGGTCAAGAAATGCAGAGTAAGGCACAGAGAACAACCACAGCCACATGTAGTGATGGGCTCTAAATGAGACACTGATGCTCTGCAAAGAGTTCTGCAAGCCATGTTGGACCATTCTCAGAAAACATCAATTTAATGCTCATCAACAAATATAGAACAATCCACCCCAAAAAATACACAATTAGGTTATTTTGGGAAAAACGCATTTTGGAAAGCAATTCAAAGAGAAGAGCAGAGGCAGCCCGTTCTCTTGACTTGCTTCTGGCTTCCCTCCCCACAGAGGGTGGCACCAAGGTCTGGTTTTGCAATTCTCCCTTTTGCATTCAGGCTTGACTCTGTCCAGGAGCTGGACGGATTCCTGCAGGTGCTGGCTGGCTGCACAAAACGAATCCAATGCGGGCAGCATTTGTCACAGGTGGGTAAAAATGGGGTCAATCCAGGGGTCTGGCTCCACCAGGCCAATGTCCCTGGTCATATCCACGCCATCCAAGGGTCCCCACACTTCTACAAAACGTCCAGCCACAAGAAGTAGGTATTCAACCATTAAGAAACTGGGAAAACTGCAGGGCCCCTTTTTTTGGATGAGTTCCACCCATGCTCCAAAATTAAAAGCTGATGCAAAAAAATGTATCATTATCCATCTCCATGACAGCTTGAGTCAACCAAACTCATCCCAGAGCAAAGAACAACACTCATTCCAGGCATAAAAAAATAGGAAGATCCATCAGAAGGAGAAGTGCTGTTAAAAAAGAGGCAGTAATGACAGACTAGAAAGAAACTGGTTTGTATTTTTAGAAAAAGGAAAGAAAAACACAGTTAAAAAGCAATTTCCAGGAGAGGAAATCAGAGTGCCATACTGCAGAGAGACGGGCAGTTCCTGGTGACTGCGCAGCAACCAAAAAATCCTGACTTTGCACCCTCATTTGTCTAAGCCTGGGCAAATGAAACACGAGACCGATTTTTTTGTGTGTGTCTGTGAAAAACCATAGCATTTTTATCCATCCTGCAGTTCGTGTCTTTGCACCTCTACGCATTCTGCTTATCTCATAATTGCCTCTTTAACTCTTCCCCAGGCCACTCAGGTCCTTAATTCTATTTTTTTGTTGTTGCTTCAGGTTACCAGGAGAGCAGATATCTGAGGTGTGGAAGAGCAATCAAGAGATCATTTGGGCAGGGACTGAGGAAACAGCCATCGACTGATCCCCCATGAAGAGCTCCAAATACAGCACACGAAGAGGGGTACATGGAAAAACTGATGAGCCCACACTTTCCTGCGAGGAGGAGAAATCTGTGTCCAACGTGGCCAGATGCCTTTTAACAAAAACTTCACGTCAGGTTGTGTTTCTCAGAAATACTTCTCAGCTGGAGAGGTTTCTCCCTCCCTGACATTCCCCACACCAGCTCACGTGGTCCAATATTGTCTGTTATTGGAGATGAGACTGTGGCTGCAAGTGCCTGGTGGGACACTACTCCGGGGCTGGCACTGGATGGGGTCTGTATCAGTGTTTGTGTGTCTTAAGTTTGCACTTTCTGGTTTTCAGAGATTTGAATTGGAAGCTCAAATGCGAATGGCAAACCAAACTCAGAATCATGTTTTTATGTGTAGAACTCATTATTCACAACAGGAAAGGTAAAGCAAACCCAAGGAACAATACATTACCGATACTGTCAGAGACACCATCAACTTCAATATCTCAAGCTGTTTAGTTTAAATGTACTTTTGAAATACGAGAGTCTGAAATTCCCCTGCCAAATTCTTTATAGGATCAAAGGAAAACACTTCTCCAGTGTCTGCAACTCTTTGAGGCGCCTTGTCCCTGCCTGCATTTCCCCGCTGCACGTACCTCAGCCCAGAACATTTGTCCCCAAAGAGATGGAGGCATCTGCATATTTGATGTATCGGTCCTTGCAGAACCCTCGGAAGGCTTAGCTTGGCAGAAATGGCAGTAGGTAAAATTTAAGGCTGAGAAATTTAGTTAATAAGTGAAGCAGATTTTAGACATGTTGAGAAGCAGAAGGCACTTTATTCCTACCCAGAGCAGCTGGTTGTTTTTTGTTTGCGTATTTCAAAGAAAAATAAAGGTGCAATAATTTTTCAATTCAGTGTCTGGGCCTGTATTTTCACTTAATAATAAACCAAAATTAAATTGGTAATCATGGACACGGGTTGGATGAAACTGAGTTGTATGGCCAAGAGGAATCCTATCCTAATCCATTAATCAGTGCTTAACATCCATTAACAATGCAGGAGGAGGAGAGACTGGAAGATGAGGAAGGCAGATAAAATAAAGCAGAAAAGGGATGCCTAAGGAGACATTTCTTCAGAGTTTCCTCCCAGAGGGATGTTTCTGGATGCCTTATTTTTGCCAGGTTGAGGTAATCACTGGCATATGATGTAGTGATAGGGATCATCTTTTCCACTCCAACAGGAACTGATGTTCCATCATAACTGCAGTGTGTAACCAGTCAAAACCTCATCTAATACAGTGGTAAATGGGCTCTGAAAATCACCACCATCACAAAAGGTTCTATATAACACGCTCTATATAAACGGAAACAACCTCTTTTCCTGGTGGGCTCCCCAGCTAGAGGATTCCCAAACAAAACATCCACAACTTAGAGACAGGTGGGAAAAGGAGAAAGCTTGGATATTTTCACTCCTTGGGACTACAGATCTGCCCTGAATACAAAGGGTGGACTGATTTACAGGGATGAGAGCAGCACCCAGCATCACCTCCTCACGTACGCCGGCGTCAGGAGTATTTACGGAAAGCTGCTGCTGCTGCCTGGCCCCGACACAATGTGCTCCAGCACTATCTGCTCCAGACATCTCACAAGTTCATATTAGAGCTGGTGCAGCCCACGGATGTGTTTGAGACCAGCAGCGGTTCCCTCACCCTCCCAAGAGCCATTCCCAGCAGAGAGAGCGGAGAAGGTCTGAAAGGGTGGCATTCCAAAGGGCTGCCACCAATGTTTGCCCAGTGTTGAGAAATCCTGTGATGAGCGGGGAAAAGAAACCCAAATTATGGTGGCTTACCATTGGTGGGCAGGAGACAACAAAGCTGATGCATGTGAGAGGAAATACAGGAAAAATCTGCCCACTTGAAGGACAACATGGGGCTCTTTGTGTCCTATTGCTGGTCCTACAAGCACTACATCAGTGGGTCTCAAACCTGGAACCCCACGAGTCTCAGACTGGAAATCAAAAAATGCAACAGAAGTTCACAGAATCACAGAATGATTTGGGTTGGAAGGCACCTTAATGATCACCTCATTCCAACACCCCTGCCACTAGACCAGGTTGCTCCAAGACCCCATCCAGCCTGGCCCTGAACACTTCCAGGGATGGGGCAGCCACTTCTCTGGCAAGTTACCAAGATGAACTACAGAAATAGCCTACAGCAAAATTAAAATGAAAAAAATTACATTTACTCCTTCCTGTCGACTCGGAGATTGTTGCTGAGCACGATGAGAACAGCTCAGGCTGTGACCATCTCGGATGTTTAAGCTAAGCAGACCAAAGCCAGCCTACCAAGGCAACAGGCACTGGCACTGCGGTGCCCAGCTGCAGCACAGCCCTACCTGCAAAGGCTGCAAACCAGCAGAGTTTACTCTGCCAGTTAACTGGGAGGTTAGTGTTCAAAAAAAAAAAAAAAAAAAAAAGAGAGAGAGAGAAAAAAAACCCAACCAAACAACAATTTGTCTCCCTAAGAAGATTAATAGGTGCATTTAAAGAAATCAGGCTGTAGGCTTAATAAGAGAGAGGCAGCAAAATCCTAAATGTGAGACCTCCTACAGTTTTTCAGTCCAGCTGTACAATCAAATAATAGTTTATGTAACTAGGATTGAAACAAAATAAATTAAAAGTAATTTCATGTTTCATCAAAAGAAAAAGTACAGTTCGGAGTCGATGTGGAAAAAGATCTAGTTCAGCCCGGCATTTTCCCCAGCCTTTCGTAAGTGTTGTATTATCAGCTGATTTGGGTTTTGTTCAAAAGACGAAGGCAAATTACCAAGTCCCTTAAGAACTTATTCTACATTTCCAATTTTCAACTATTCCTATTTTATAACACATAAATTCACATATCTATAAGTGAAATGTTTTCTTTAGAAGATGAAAGAAAAAAACCCATGCTGTTTTTCCTAGGCTGCAATCTGTTTTTTGGTTAAATAATAAAAAAAAAAAAAAAGGGTGGTTAGCAGCTACAACATGTCAATCTTTGAAAGTAATTCCCACGCACAACTTCATCCTTTTGCAGACATTAAATATGGCAAAATCTTTCTGTACTCCTCATGTCTAGACTGATGAAGGAAGGGCACAAACTACCAACAGACTCTATCTTCTACTGGGAAGCCCACGGCAGACCCATCTGGGTCTCAGGTGGGTTGTTGAGAGGGCCAAACCCCTCTGGATTCATTTAATAGCTGAAGAAGACACGTCTCACATTGACTTCATACCCACATACAACTTCCAAGGACGGAGCACCCTGAGAAGAAGCACCCTGAAACCGCGCCACAAGAGGCTGCATACTCCAAGCATCTCCTGACAGAGCTAAAAATCCATAAATAAAAGCCAATCTCAAAACAAATCCCCCTATTCATGATGCTATAACCTTCAGGACCGGTCCTGCAAAGGGATGCCCGCTGGAACCAGGCTCTGAGCCTCTGAGCAGTTGGAAAAGCCCGCGAGCCCCCAAGGCCAGGAAAGACCCAAGACAGGCTAGAAAGCAATATTCCACTGGTATGCAAGGAAACAAAGAGAAAAAAGGGTTCAGGGGCTGCTCTCAGCTATTGTCATCTGGCCTCTGTAAGCATCCCTGCCCTGTAAGGCCTCCAGCTCTCTGGGCTGGATGGAGGAAGGCCTGCCACCCTCAGACACCCCAGCTAAAACACGGGATTTTGTCACATATGCACCGAATGACATTTTGATTCATGGTGATTTTTCTTCTACGGCCTTCAGAGGAGCTGTCAAATCCTCATCTGAAAGCTATTCAGCGTGGGAAACTGCTTTGTCATGTCTGAGAGCCTGTAGTCCCTGTCAGGTCCCGGAACCAAGTGAAGAAGAACGGTTAGTTGCACATGCCCAAAACCCTCAAAATTCGGCAACGTTTCTCAAGCAGCATGGATGCTTTTTCTATGCAGCATCTGCCTGCTCTAAGTTTAGTTATAGCTATTAGAAAAGGGAGAAACCCTCCAAGAGGACAGGAGATGCTCTTCTCATGAGGACCTACGCATGACCAGAGAAAGGGTCCAGGTAGCTCTAAGGTCCCCCTGGAGCCTTTTCTTCTCCAGACCAAACAACCCCAGCTCTCTCAGCCTGTCTCCATATGAGAAAAGTGTCTCAAATTTAAGATCTTAGTCATTACCTCATTCGTGGGGGTGTGACAGGGTGTCTAATGGTGTCTATCAGCAGGTAATGGCCAGGAGGTTTCCCCCAGCCCTGTGCTTCCACCTTTCCCCAGCAGCACCTTGCACGCCCCATTGCAGTCCCTTGGTTCTTGGACAGCTGTGCCCACCTCAGGGAGCACTAACAGTCTCCACACAGAGATGTTCATCTTGTTGCTCCAGGGAGAAGCTGTAAGGGCTCCTCCTTCCTGTGCTAAGGACAGGGACAGGAGAGAGGTCTGGGAACAGACTGGACAGGAGAGGGGTTTGTGTTGTAGCTCCTCTTAGAAGATGCCTAACGCGCTCTGCTGCATTAAATATACACACATTTTTCTTCTATAGACAATGACCTAGAAACACAACTAAATCATTTTTGAAAAAAGAGAATGCACCAAACTATTTAATCACATCTTCAGGGGGGAAAGAAGCCAGTAAGAACAGCTAATCTGCTGCTCATCACAGAAACTAGTTTTGGACTGATGGAGACTTTGTCTTTTCAGAGGCAAGGGTTTTATTTAAACCTTCTTTGATCATATATCCCATTATGCCCTCAGGTAAACTGCTTCTACACTTATTTATGCTCACTGTTAACATACATTTCATTACCATTTGGCTAGCATGGGCCTCCGAACTGCAGAGGTGTGCCTTTGCTAGCCATTGTAACCATCTTTACCACCCGGTGCCAGCAGCCAGGCTGGAGGACACGTTCCCTCCCCATCTATGGCCAAACCATGGCACTTAAACAAATAATAAGAGAAAACAAAATACAAATTGCATTCAGAGGTGCTTTTCTTGATTTTTCTCTGGGGAGTTCAACATAGGCAGGGAGATGCTGTCTCCTGTCCCCTCACCCACTGTCCCCAGTCTGTTAATGGGGCTGGGGTCTCTCTTCAATATCAAACACGCACTAGGAAAGCTACAAAGAGGCCAAGAGCGAGCGAGACACCACCATCAGTGCAGTTAGTCATCTTTGGTATTAAACACGAGCAGAGCACCTCACGAACATGCCTCCCAGCCATGCCATCAAGCCAGCATTAATAGGGCCCAGCGACGTTGCTCGCTCTTGCAGGCTCCTAAATAGCACGTTGGAGGTGCTGGGTGCTGTCAGTGAGGAGTCAGCTCACCACATTCATAAAAACTTTCCAGCATCAGTGACATGAAAAGCGGTACGACGTGCTCAGCGATGACTGACAGGCTGCACGGCAGCACCTCGGGGTCACACCGGAGCTTAGCACCTCCAGGCACAAAAAAAGACAAAAAAACATGTTCGTAGGAATCGTCGTGCTCATAGACTGATACAAAAATAACAAATCTGTCATTCAAACAGACATTTGAAAACAGAGTGATGGCTCAACAGCGACGATCTCAAATTCAAGAAGAATATCAGTTTACGATGTGTGGGACCAGGATGACCATCAGCACTTGCTGTCACTCACCAGCCAAAAAAAAACCCCAAGGAACATCCCGGAGCAGCGGCGCTCAACAGCAAAGTTGACGTGATAATCTTATCGTCACATTTAGTGAAAAACCAGAACGCCTTTGCCATGAAACCATTTCACCCTACTGAGCTACCTGCTCTTGGGAAGCACTCTTTGCACCCTCCCTGCCTCTCCCATCCTTCCCAAGGGGCACCCCATACCCTAGGAAATTAGCCTGATATTGGAAAAGGATTGCTGGAAAAACACCTTTGGCCCGCCACGGTGCCAGCCCCAGCCGGGGAAGCGGTGAAGACGGCTGTGCAGAGAGGCTGTGTGGCAGGCAGGCTGTGGTGTTCTGCCAGTCCAGATGCACATCAAGTATTCCCCAAACTCATACAACTGCAGGAATATGCCACAGCACTGACTATCTGTTTGCACTGAATTGGAAACATGATGGGAAACATCAAATATGTGCTTGATTCACACAGCAGAGAAAAGAAACAGCTTTATTGCAGCACGCTGGAGAAGCAGAAATGGAGAGGCAGAAGCCAGCCCAACATCAGCAACAATGTGGAGGGAAACCACGAGCCCCAATGGATGTGGTCACTTGAGCTGCGGCTCCATTCCTGAGCACCAGCAGAAGAATCAGGATGGTTTGGGTTGGAAGAGACCCTCATGATTATCTAGTTGCAATCTCCTGCCATGGGCAAGAACACCTTCCACTAGAAGGCTGACCACCAGCACTCATCTTTCCAGTGTAAAAGAAGCAGTCCTGCCATAGCTTCAAATTGTACCAGAAGAAGCCAAGGACTCCACCAACTTTTGAAGGACATCAATCCTTCCAAATTCTTCTGCATCCTTTCTGAGCAGAAGTGGACACTGCAGGGACATCCCCAGGAGCCCATCACCCAGCAAAAGCGAGGGGGAAAGATCCACACCCACGGCGAACCATCCAAGCTGGTTCCAGCAGTGAGAAACCCCGACCTGTGAGGCGGATTGCAAATCTGTGTATTTGTTTTGAAAATAAAGGCATTAATAATTGATGCCAAACACTGTGAATATTGATGAGCACGTTCCCAGAAGAGGTTTTGGAGTTACTTAAGCACCCAGAATTGCGCCGTCTGGATTCGGTGGCCTAATGGCTGCTGTCAGAGCAATTACAAGTATGCAAAGCACTGTGTCACAGCCAGCACCACCTGCCCATCATCGGGGGGGAAGATGAATTGAAGCCCAATGGGGTATTTAACACCGCAAATATTTTGACTTGATCCATCATGTGCACCATTTTCTACTCCTTTTACTTTTTATTTTGCTCACACAAGTTTAATGAAGTCAAAACATTGCGTATCTGTTCTTCCCCTCCTCACTTAAACCCAGCCTCGGCTCCCTCCTGACACTCCAAATATCTTGCAGAAAATAAACTAATGCTCAATAAATGCAGAAGCGTGGCAGGCTTTTCCAGAGTGCCAGTCCATGGCTCAGCCAGGGAAAAACTATTTTAGTATTTGACTAAATTCCCAGCAATGCCTCTGATGGTGATGCCTCTGCCTCATCCTGTACAGGGCTCAGAGCCTTTGGGGAGAGCAGAGCATGGAAATGAGGATGGAGCTGGATCCCCGGGCTCTCCAGGTGAGCACGAGCCCTTTCCACAGCCTGACTTCCCATCACACAGTCTGGTTTTATTTCTAGCACAGTCATATGAAAATGGACATCGACTGCTCATTTCTGCAAGCTTGGGAAAAGTGCACATTTAAAAAGAAATTATCTTTATGTATAAACTTCTCATTGTGATCGTACTTACGGCAAGCAAACAAGCACACACAAGTGAAAGGGTAGAAGGGAGCATCCAAACTGCAGTGGTTTGTCCAAAGTCTCTCTGATTTAAAGGGCTCTTTCTTTCAGTTCTGTTTCTCCTATACTCTTCCCTATCACCAAATTTTTTACTTCAAGATCCACCACCTGCCAAACTTCAGTTCACCTTCAATGAACTACATTCAGAGTAATGCTGAATGTAGAGCAAAGTAAACAGGATCAGCACCTGCCTTGCCATTGTTCCAAGCCAAGAGAAGGCTCTGGGGGAGCTCACAGCCCATGCCAAAGGTGCCACCACGCAGTACTGCAAACATTCCTTCTCGGTCGCTTCAAGACCTTCAGCTCACAGGAAGCCTGAAGCTTAAGAAATACTGGGGTATGACCCACGGTGTGGAAAACAAAGGTCCTGGCACCTCTGCCAGTGTGCTGTGGGAGCAAGCTCCCTCCCAGCCTTGCAGCCTGCAGCCAGCCTGGCTGCTTGCAACGTGCATCTCCCAGCTCCAGAGAAAGAGTGGTGCTAAAAGCACTGCTGCTCCCCCCGAATTTGTGGCTGGTCCTCAATGCTTCCCAGGAGACCGCCCCTCTTCCTCTCTCCCATCCTTCAGCCTGAGCTCATGCATCCAGGTGTCAAAAAGAGCCTTTTACAAGCTCCACAGCTGAGCAGCAGAGAGATCGAAAACCTGAATGAATCCAGCATAAATCACGCACAAATACAATCAGAAGCAGCAACAAAGTCTCTCTGCAGGTTACCAGGAAAACCAGCCATCTAAAGCACTGTGCCCCAAGCTACAGTTCTGAACTTGGGATCATCCCCGCTCTGCCATCCAAGCCTTTTTCATCCATCCATCCATCCATCCATCCATCCATCCATCCATCCATCCATCCGCACCATGAAATGAGCTTGTCCCCTCTGCTTAGGGGGTCTCTCTGGAGGAACAGACCAGGACTTGCCAGGCACTGGAAAGCTTTCTGTCCAAATGCATCAGCAACCAATCTGGGCTCCTTGGATCCTATAGGTTGATGGTGCTCCAGCTTTTCACCACCTTTCAGGCTACAGAGGCTCTGCTCATCCAAGCAGACCAGCAGCAACCCTTCCCTCGCTCCTCAGATCCCATCTCTCCGTGCTGGAGCACCAGACTCCGGCACAGCCTCCTCAGGTGAGATTCCAGCAGCACCTTGCACAAGGGTGAGGTCTGCACTGAAAACACCTTGCCTGATGCAACCCTGCACCATGTTGGCCTTTTCCAGAGCTGCATTCTGCTGGCAGAGCCAAACTGCCCCACAGCTGAGCCCTGCTCTCAGCTTCCCTCCAAACTCTGGCTCCCCTGTGCCTTGCCAAAGCATGCAAGCAGAAAATCGAAGTTTATAAATAGTGGTAGATGTTGCAACCTAGTGAGAAAATGCTACATCTGTGAGTGGTTTCTACTCTCTGAAGTCTCTTCATAGTGGATGCACAGCTCCTTGGAAACTGTTATTATGGATTTAAACACAAGACCCCGAAATCCGAGGTATCCCCTATAAGGTATTCAGACTATCTCTCTGGGTAACACAAAGCAAACTGTGAAAAATTACACAGAAAAATCATACTACTATGGTTTTTACTAGCTTGCATGTGGATTTAGATTACTTAATTCAGAGGAAAATAATAATTGTTCTGATATTGATAGAAACTCACTTTCCCTGGTCACTTGGGATTTCTGGAGCAGCACCTTTTGCACTGCACACTCACTGCTTGGCCAGCACATCCTGTGCTCTGCTGAACCTTTCACAACATATGGTCTGTCTTATGTGCCCACTCCTGCACCTCATAAAAGCGACTTTCTTCTCGAGGCCTCATTTCTCTTCATTGCCACTTTGCTACCTTGAATTAAAATCCCTCAGTGTCATCTCAGCCCCCCACACCCCTCCCACGCTCAGGTTTTAAACACTGGCATAGCTCAGCATCGTCCCCATCCCACTGCTGCTCCACGGCACAGCCCCACTTGGCCCACCTCTTTAATTGCGTTAATTAATTGCAAGGGAGGGCAGCTCCCCAGCAGCAGCTTCCCAGGAGGCGCAGGAGCACCAGCTCAGTGTGCAAGGGCTGGAGCACGGCCGGAAAAAACAACCTGGTGTTTCTGGCAGGAGAGGAGCATGGATGCCCAGTGTTGCAGACTGTGCTCCAGGACCCTAAAAGCCCCTGGAACCCCCAGAGCTGCACAACAGCAAACACAGACACTGGACAGTAATTGGGGAGCAGTGCCAAAATCAGACAGAGACAGCAGACCTGCATGGCTTCCTCAGCTCCTCTCATTACAGCAGCCTAAACAGCCCCGCAGGTATTTAATTTTAAATTGTTCAAGCAGCTACGAACAACTTCTCACTGGCGGAATCCAAAGCAGAGGGATTATGACTCTCTAGCAAGGGAAACTGAGAAAAATGGTAAAGGAAAACGAGCACAATTTCATTCAGGTGTTTTTTCACACTCCCTGTGTGAAAGCTCACAGGGATCTTACAGACAGAAGCCTGCCCACAGCTTGGCTGCCCTGTAGCATCCCTGAATCCCACTGGCTGTTACGGTGCTGCCTGTGAGCAGCGACTGCAGCCCAGCAAGACAGAGCCCACTGCCAGGCAAGACTGCAGCCTCCGGCTCATGCTCCCGCCTGGATTCTCCCTGTTTGAAGCAACACGACCGGCAAGACCAGCGGCGCTCATCGCTGCCCAGGAGAGGCGAAGAGCCCAGAATGCCACTGCCTTGGCCACACACTGAGGGCAAACCACCCGTCGAGTCCCCTGCAACCCTCCGTGCAACTTTCTGCTCCTTGCCTCTATTTTTTCAGACAGGATGATGTTTTAGAATTGGCTTTTTTTTTTTTTTAAAGGAGTATCTCTTATCCCACACTCACTTCCGAAGTATCTCCCTCCCAGCTGGTGCTGCCTGGCAGGAGAACGGCTCGGTGCAGTTCCCTGCGAGGTTTTGCACCGATGACTCCTGGCAGGGCTGCACGTCCCTCCTGTTACATAACGACCTTTCCCGTTTGGTGTTGGCTCCACTTGGGGTGGCCACGTTTGGGAGTGGTCACACTTGGGGTGGCCACGTTTGGGGTGCTCACACGCCCCAGTGCACTCAGCCGTGTGCTGCCAGGCACCATCCCCCCACCCTGACCAGACCCACGAACCCTGAACCACCCTCCCTTCTCCTTATGCCTCTCCCCTCGCTGCTGGACCTCTGCTGACCGGGCAGGACTCTGCTTTCTCCCGCCCCCCAAACACGACACTCCTCCTCGGACACTCCATCTCTCTCCCACACCCAGCCCCAAACCGCACCTTTGCCCTCCCCAGCACCCACGGGTGTCCCGGAGCTGCCAGCTCCCCTGGGGCTGCACCCTCCAGCAGCGACCTGCCTCGGGTGCCTCCATCACCTCCCTGAGCCCCGCTGCACCTCCCTCACCTGCCTTCTCCCTGTTGCCCACACCCCGCAGCCGCACCGTCTCTCCCCTCGGCTCGCACTCCGTGCGTACGCTCCTGTCTCACCTGCCCGCGTTCGCCTGCGGGTGCCCCACAGACCTGCGCCCCACGGCACCTCCTGCCCGCGTGCCCCCCGGACACCCCTGCACCCACCGCACCTCCACGCCGCACCCCGGCACCTCTCACCCCTGCGCCCGACACCCCCGCACCTCCTGCTCGCCTGCCCCCGCACACCTGTGCCCCCCACATACCCCTGCACCCGCCACCCCCTACGCACCTGTGCCCGCACCCCCACCCAGCCGTGCCCCGCGCCCTGAGAG